>JAPWDM010000006.1:49485528-49590528 GCA_035578155.1 Brachynemurus nebulosus | reverse complement strand
CAAGAAACATAAAAAAAATTAAAGAGTTACGTTATAATAAAATATAACAATGGCGGGAGTGTTGTGCAGAAATTTAAAAAAAAAAAACAACAATTATTTTTCTCAGTTCCTACTATTTATTAGATTTTATAGGTCTGATGATTAAACTGGAAAAAATGTACCAATCAAGTTTTATAACGTTCCTGAGGCTTCAAAGAAAATTAAGTTTATTCATTATCCTATCTACCCGTCCAGTTCTAACTATTTAGCTAGATACTAAATAAACAGTAATTATTCAACCGAATACTAAACGCCTCTAGAATTGCGAAAATAAAGATTACAAAGGAAAAAATTATTTTACTATTAAAATGATTAATTAATTAATAAACAAATTTTAAAAAATTGTAATGATTGTAACTATCAAATAGTAACTAATGGCTAACCAGTGCTTTGAAATAAATTACAATGCAGAAAATACATTTTGATTATTGGAAGGAAAAAATCTATCCCGACACTTACTGTGAATATTTCTGCTTCAGGGGAAACTTTTAGAACACCAAATTTTTTATTGTAGTAATAACCTAAATAACATTTAAAAGTCATCTATTTTATACCTAGTTATTTTTTAAGATTCCCAAAATTTTGTTTCTGGAATATAGTCTTACAAACAGTACTGTTTCTCTAAAACCAAGGTTTTCCACTTACCGAAGTAAGAAAGCTACCAAATTTCGTACGATAACTTATGTTTTCGATTTTCTTCTAAAATATTTTACAAATTAAATGATATATATAACGATAGAAATAACAAAATTTGGATAGAGTAGAAAAAGGTTATAATCATGACAGAATAGAAAGAATGCAGCGCTGCCACAAACGTACAAACACTTCAATTTTTTCGTAAAAGAAAATAAGCTTTAAATAAAAATCAAAACAAACTCTCAAATAATTATATTTGTACATTGTTAAATATATTTACAAATGATATTTTAAAATTTCTGTAGATGGACTCGACAGTGGTCCAATTTATCCGTGTGGTGAGCCAGCTGCGCCAGAAATTCATCATATTGTAGCATAGGGATTTCAATTTCCTCACTATCGTATTGCATGACTCTTTTCGTTACTATTAGCACTGTCTACAAGTTTCGAAGTATTCTTTAATTTTGTTGTTTCCGGTGAAGTATAGTCTACTTCTTTCACCGTTTCTGTTATTACTCCCTTGTCTCATGATGAGAAAGATAGATTATTGTACAAACGTGTGTACCTATATAATATGTATACTTGCAACCTTTGATCTTGATATTATATAAAGAGTATTACCGTCGATAGTGGTTACTATAGATTTTCATAATCAACTCGAATGCCGATATTAACATTACCGTCCTGCTTTAGACTGATAATTCTCCCAAATAGTGACTAGGGATGTTGATATTTTTTAAAAATATCGATATATATTATATCGGTATTTTTTAAATATACAATATCGCAGAGTAGTATATCGGAAAAAAATATCGATATTTGGATGCATCGTATTTTGGAAATTTTTATTACATTATTGAGGCACAATTAATATAAATTATACCTACGCCTTCTAATTACTTTTATCAGTGAGAAAATAGCCAAAAATTAATTAAACTAGTATTTTTCTGGGACAGTTTTTAAGGAAACTTTTTTTTCTTATGCGTTCCCCTATCAACCTCATCAATTTTCTACGATTATCGGGAATCAGTGTTCACAACCAAAGGAAGCTTAAATAGTTAGGTGACATCATACTTATTATACTTATATGATACATACTTTCAGTCATAGCTGATTAAGTAAATTGTTACAAAGTTGATTTATTCTTGGAAAATATATCGATGTCGATACTGACATATCAATATCGAACTATCGATATATATCGGATTCAAAAATATCGGTTGAAAATATCGATACTTTACAAAAAAATTATCGAATATTCGATATATCGATATAATATCAACATCCCTAATTGTGACAATATAAAGTAATGTGCGAAATATGATAATAATGATATTGTGAAATTTCCCAAGTATCCTGAAGTCTTACTTAATTTATTCGATAACCTATATTAAACTACGTTGACTACGTTGATATTTTCCATGTAAAAATTACATATCGTACGCCATCAATTAAAACAAATCTAGGATGACATTTCAGTTATACACGTAATTGTGTCATTCACATTACAGCAAACTAACACGTTGATGGTCATGAGGCATTATGACGAAATTATCAATTGACAATTAGGTAATACACACAATTCATAGACAAATGTAGCTCGTTCTCGTCGCTCTCTGCCTATGCACAATAGGTACGATATGTACGATAGATACCACAGGTCTGTTACACAGTACGTAATGTATTGTTGAACATAGTGATGGGCGTTTACGTGTAAACAGTCGGTGTTTACGTATAGATTGTAAAGAGACGTAAATAGAGTAAACGACCGGAAACCAAGGTAAACACGTAAATTGTCATAAATTATACATAATTTGCCAATATTATTACTTAAAAATAAAAGTGAAGAGTCAAATTTTAAAACTTAAAAGTAAACCTAAAAGTAAAAGAATCTCAGTTCCTAAAAGGAATATACTTATATGCAGAATTAAATTTTCAATTAAAAAAGAAGGAAGAAAATATAGTGCTCTGTGTTTAATTAAAAAGTAATTTGTCCAATGTGGCCACGCTAAGACTAAAAGCGCATAGGTTAGGAAAAAAGACCTAAAATCAAAGTTTTCATTTTTCAGTTCAAAATAAAGTTATAAAACAAACACTTTTGTGTTTTGCTTATTGATGTGATTCTTTTATTAGCGAATTTCGAAAACTCGAAATTCAGCTATTACAGTAGGTGTCATGACGCAATCTGAGTCCGGGACTATGGCAGAAATCTGTTTTGAGGTCCCTAGAATACGAAAATGATATTCACTAAAATTTATATATATATATATATATATATATATATATATATATATATATATATATATATATATATATATATATATATATATATATATATATATATATATATATATATATATTTATGTGTTCCCACGATAACTCTCGAACGAAACGTCTAACGCTTATGAAATTTTGTGTGCGGACTGGATTCTGAATTGGCTTGGCTAAGTTCGTTAGCCAGACACGTCGGATGCCCAGAAGTAGGTTTTCTGGCCATTTTTTATCATTCGATCCTATCATAAGGCAGTTCAATTTTTACATCGTTGAAAAGGAAAAAAAAATTATGAAGAAAATATTCTTATAATTTTCTTTCTATTTTAAGTATTTTTCGAGAAAATGTAAATTTTCACTTTTATTCTTTCTTTGTTAGTCTAATAAGTAATTTATATTTATATCTCAGTTCTTTATGAAGTATAAAAATATTTCACTTTTTTATTAAAGAATTTTGTGAGAACAAGTGAAAACTATTCACATATATGTGATATAACACACATACATGTATAGAGTTTTGTTTCTCATTTATTGCATTATAATTAGCATGGTTCTATCCCATGTTAAAAAATGTAAATTAAACAGATTTTCTAAGCTAATGTAATGAAGAATTTTTTTTTTTTTTTGATTGAATTTTTAAGTAAACAAGAAATTGAAGATTATGTTATGATATAAATATTATTAAATATGAAACAAAACAAAATATGTACAATGTACATATGTATGTACGGAAAAATATTTTGAATCGATTTTGAAAATTTTTCCACTAATAATTAATAATGTTAAAAAATTAAACCATTTCAAATGGATTTAAGGTATTTTATGTGAGGTCAAGGTTTTCGGGACCTAAAAAGGCCAGAAATTAATTAATCAATCGATTTTAAAAATTTTTTCACAGTTAGTAAGTTAAAGTATTTGAATTAATTAATTAAATGATGTCCGCAAGAAGCTTACGGACTGCCATAAGTTATATGAGATCCTTAGAACCCTTTTCTTACTGTTAGAGTACTAGACTTGTATGAGTTTCGCCAGGATTTACTGATCCCATAATTATAAAAAATAAACTAAACGACCAATTTTAAAAATTTCTTCACTGTTACAGAGCTAAACTATTTTAGATAGATTTAGAATACATTATGTAAGGTCCGCCAGGGTCCACAGGACCCAAAAGTGTCAAAAATAAACTAACTGACCGATTTTGAAAATTTTTTCATTGTTACAGAGCTAAACTATTTTAGATAAATATCGATTACGTTATGTAAGGTCCGCCTGGGTCCATAGGACCCAAAAGTGTCAAAAATAAACTGCCTGATCGATTTTGAAAATTTTTTCACTGTTACAGAGCTAAACTGTTTTAGATAAATATAGATTCCGTTATGTAAGGTCTGCCAGAGTCCATAGGATCCAGAAGTGTCAAAAATAAACTAACTGACCGATTTTGAAAATTTTTTCACTGTTACAGAGCTAAACTATTTTAGATAAATATAAATTACGTTATGTAAGGTCCACCAAGGTCCATAGAACCCAAAATTGTCAAAAATAAACTAACTGACCGATTTTGAAAATTTTTTCACTGTTACAGAGCTAAACTATTTTAGATAAATATAGATTACGTTATGTAAGGTCTGCCAGGGTCCATGGGATCCAAAAGTGTCAAAAATAAACTAACCGACCGATTTTGAAAATTTTTTCACTGTTACAGAGCTAAACTATTTTAGATAAATATATATTACGTTATGTAAGGTCTGCCAGGGTCCATGGGTCCAAAAGTGTCAAAAATAAACTAACCGACCGATTTTGAAAATTTTTTCACTGTTGGGGAACTAACTATTTTAGATAGACATACATTACGTTATTTAGGGTCCGCCAGGGTCCATGGGACCCAAAAGTGGTAAAAATAAACTAACCGACCGATTTTGAAAATTTTTTCACTCTTACAGAGCTAAACTGTTTTAGATAAATATAGATTACGTTATGTAAAGTCTGCCAGGGTCCATCGGATCCAAAAGCGTCAAAAATAAACTAGCCGACCGATTTTGAAAATTTTTTCACTGTTGGGGAGCTAAGCTATTTTAGATACATATAGATTACGTTATGTAAGGTCTGAAGTGTCAGTAGGACCTAAAAGTGTCAAAAATAAAATAACTGACCGATTTTGAAACCTTTTTACTATTACCAAGGTAAACTATTTTAGATAGGTACAGGTTGTGTTATCTGAGATCCACAACTGTCCTGCGGATGCAAATGCGGCGTAGAATGCTACACAACGGGTTTTGAATATATATATATATATATATATATATATATATATATATATATATATATATATATATATATATATATATATATATTACAAAGTCCGCCTAGAATATACGGTCGAGCTGATTTTTTAATGAGGTCCACCGGGATCTTGCAGATCCGAAAACGCCAGTAATAAGCTATCGAACCGATGCTAAAAAATTTCTCACTGCTAGAGAACTAAATTATTTTAGATGGATACAACTATGCTGCACAAAATTCGTTCGGGTTCTTGGGTCCCCAAAAATACCAAAACTAATTACCCAACCGATTTTAAAAATTCTTTTTCTCTTAGAAAGCTTATAACTACTTTTTATAATAAAATAAAATAAAACAAAAATGAAACAAAATATGTAGTTATGTAAATGATTACTGTCGTGAAAAGAAACACGACCACGATGTTAGTTGATTTTATTTGCTTGTAAGCCAGAGTATAAAAAAAAGTCGCAGTGGAAATGGGGCTTTAGATGTTACACAAAAAGGTAATATGGATCGTATCGATCTACTAAACGATTATAAGAAAAAAAGATATGTCTATGGTATGAGGATGGGTGCGGTTGTTTATCTATGATTCCGCGCGTTTTTGACAAATGTCAAAATTACGTGAAATCTAATATTGTTGGTTGGGTTAATGAAAATAAAGGGTAAAAAAAAACTAGATAATGTTTGAAAATGGTGATGAATGAGCGTTTTGGATTTTACGTAAGTGGTTATAGGAACGGGAAAGGTGCGGTGATAAATAAAAAGATTGTAAAAAATGTTGGTCGAAGGGTTATCTTTGGAAAACGTAATGTACCTTGTTAAACAAATGCACTGAGTAGATGACGATGATTTAATTCGACCTTTTTCACGATTAAATGAATAACTCCTGTCGAAAATTCCTTTTCTGTTGTTAAAATATTTAAAATAATACAACAGATTTTTCGAAGAAGGTGTCGAACGTTTAACTCAAAGTTGGAAGTTGGAAATTATTTCACAAAATTTTACTCGGTGAGAGGCATTTATTTAACAATTAAATAAAATAAACAATTTTATAACAATATGTATTTATTTTAGATTTATGTTTACACGATCGCGTTAAAATTTGTAATGTTAAAAAATATATTGTATGTGTCGCTGAAATTTTGAAAACCAATTGTCCTAAGAGAGGGAGAAAATATCCCACCATTTTTGGTGACGTATGAGTATATTAAGTAATTATTGTAAAAATATGTGAATGTAATCGTATATAACAATTTATTATTGTTATATTATCTTCTCCTCAGGACAATAGTTTTTTTTTTTTTTGGATGGCGAATCCAGATGTGATGGATGTTGACGATCGCGGCCTCCACTGCGGAAGCGAATGCCGGCCCCAGTGTGATAGGTAGTGATACTGACCATTATACTACCGAAGATGTTTAGTACTAGTGATGCCGGTCTCCGGCGCGTTGAGGGGTACTCGGATGGTAGCGCTTAATTTGGTCGACGTGTGCTCGGTGTATGCGACTTGTGTTCCAATCACGAAGTACAACTGATACAGGTGTTGTAAAACGGAGTATTTGTCGTGGCTTGCTCCACCTTGGCAGAAATTTTTTGGTGGTAGTGTACGGCTTCGATATACGAATAATTTTCTGCACAACGGTGTCCCCAACCTTGAACTTGTGCGATGGTGGTCGACGTCGATTGAAGTATCTGGACTGTCGTGCACTAGCTTGACGAAGATACGATTCTACAGATTGTCGCGTAGGTATTTTATCACCTTGTAGAATACGTCTGACGTCATATAGATTGTCAAATGGATTTAACAATTCTCTTTTGAAGAAAATCGATGACGGTGTATGCTTCGTGCTGTCGTGCGAGGTGGTGTTGTAGGCGTACACGACGGAGCTAATGAATTTGTCCCAGTCACGATGTTTGGCACTGTGTTCCATAATCGTAGTGGACAAATTGGTCACGACAGTCCTGACGTAGCGTTCGGCGATGTTGGAACTTGGGTGATAGGGTGTCGTGGTGACGTGGTTAATTCCCCACCTGAGACACATCGCGTGGAATTCCTTGGAGCAAAAGGAGCGAGAATTATCTGAAACAATTATCGCTGGCGGGCCGAATTGGTAAAATAGCGCTTCCATCTTCTGTACTGTCACCTTGGAAGTGAGTCTTGAAACAGGTATGGCCTGCAAAAACTTTGAAAAAGTGTCAACAATAATAATACAGTATTTGTTTCTTTTAGAGCTGGAGGCGATAGGCCCGCAATGATCGATTGCGATTTTATACCAGGGAAATTTTGGTACCACATTATACATGGGGGCACCGGTTTTCTTCGATAGGGGCTTACATCTCTGGCAGATATCACAAGCCATGACGTAGTCACGTACGTCTTGGAATAGTCGAGGCCAAGAGAATCGTCGAGCTATGTTCCGATAGGTCTTGGTGGAATTCGGATGAGTCGACGCATTATGAAAATAATATATGATGATTTTCCTAAGTGATGCTGGTATGTATATCCGTTTCTGTCGATGTTTTCCAACTATTTTACATAAGACACCGGCGGAAAGGCAGAAGTTTTTTGTGACATCATTGTCGATACCTTGTTCCAGGTACCGTATGACGCTGCTGCACTCTTCGTCAGTATTCTGGTGATGTTTTATGGAGGGAAAAACTTCAGGAACGGATGTCAATAAATTACATCGGGGTGGTGGTATTATATTAGGAAGATCGTCATAGGATTTCACATTTTCTGATGGTGAATTTGTTTTGTCAGGTGGTTGTTCATCGTCGTCTTTGTATAGGCGTGTCAGAGCGTCTGCGATGTTCATATCGCCACGAATATGAACGACGGAGAAGTCGAAGTCCGCTAAGCTCAACATCCACCGAGCTGTGCGGCCGCACTGTTTTGGTGAATTATAGAGATGAGTAACGGCGTTGTTGTCGCAGTGTACTTCGAACTTCTGGTGTTGTAAGTAGTC
The DNA here is from genome assembly GCA_035578155.1 of Brachynemurus nebulosus. Lineage (NCBI taxonomy): Eukaryota > Metazoa > Arthropoda > Insecta > Neuroptera > Myrmeleontidae > Brachynemurus > Brachynemurus nebulosus. The sequence goes on along the minus strand of JAPWDM010000006.1, from coordinate 49,582,336 downwards.
TTTGAATTTCTGTACGCTCCATACAAGAGAAAGTGCTTCTTTTTCGTAGATGGTATAGTGGCTTTCAGGATTTGTAAGCTTTCTGGAGGCGTATGCGATTGGATGGATGTCATCGCCATGTTTTTGTAGCAACACACTTCCCAAACAATTGTCGGAAGCATCACATTTCAGTATAAATGACTTACTGAAGTCGGGGAACTTCAAGACTGGAGTGGCGGTAAGCTTGTCTTTGATTTTTTGAAAAGCCTCCATTTGTTCTGGTCCAAATTGAAATTTAATTCCCTTCTTTTTTAGGTGGTTAAGTGGTGCTGCTAACTCGGCAAATTTTGGGATGAATTTGCTGAAAAATGACGCCATCCCCAGAAAACTACGGAGCTGTTTCAAGTTTCGTGGTGGTGGTAAATCGATGACAGCTTGAATCTTGTCATTATCTACGGAAAGTCCTTCACTGGAAATGACGTGCCCGAGGAAGCGCAGTTTCTTCATGAACATTTGGCATTTTTGAGGATTTATAGTAAATCCAGCATCTCCTAAACGTCGTAGAACTTCTCGTAGGTGAGTTTTATGTTCGTCGATGGACGGTGACCATATTAAAAGATCGTCGCTATACTGTGTACAATATTTATATTTTAGATCACCCAAAATTTCGTTCAGGATCCGATTTAATGCCTGACTGCTGGTCGCCAAACCCATTGGGAACCTGGTGAATTCGAATTGACCATGTACCGTGATGAAACTTGTTATTTTACGTGATTTGTAATCTAATGGACACTGGTAGTAGGCGTTGCCGATATCTAGCCGTGAAAAAACTTTGGCTCCACCCAGCGACATGAAGGCTTGATTTATGTCGAGTTGTGGAAACGGATCGTAAAGTAGAGACTTATTCAATTTTCTATAATCGATCACGAGTCTGAAGGTATTGTCTTTTTTAGGTACTAAAAAGGCTGGACTCGCGAATGGACTCTTGCTTTTTTGAATCACCCCTTGTTCAAGAAGTGTATCTAAAAGTCGTCTCATGTGTTCCGCTCTTGGTGGTGGCATTGAATACGGCCGTTGATATACTGGTGTCTTATCACGTAAAATAATTTTCATTTTATACTGAGCAGCATAGCCAATTCGATCGGTTAATACGTGTTGGAATTCCGTGAGTATAGCATTGAGATCCTCTTGGTCTGATTCGGAAAGTTGAAATGGAAGTTCAACAAGTAGATTCAAGTTTTCTTCGATTGTTTTTAAGTGTAACATTGCCGTTGTTGAATGTTGACTGCTGAAGTTAAAGTTTATTGTTTTGTTTTTGTAGTTTAATATTGCTTTTGTTTTTATTAAGAATGAGTTACCTAGTATTAATTGTGTAGATAGATCTTTTATTACGTAGAATTTAGTTTTCCAGGTTAAGTTATTTATTTTTAGGATAGTTGTTAGTATTTTATGTATAGTTGTAGTTTTATTATTAGGTAGTTTTATTTTTATATTAGTTTTAGTTATAGTGTAGTTTTTATTATTATTAGATTTTAAGTTTTTTATTAATTCGTTATTTATATAGTTCGTAGTCGACCCACTATCTATTAAGGCACTCATTTTAATATTGTTTAGTTCAACATCTATGAACGGCAGTGTATTATAATATTTATTAAAGCACTTCGATGAAATATTAAAGCTTTTCATCAAGGGTGTAAAAATCTTCGACCGTGGCTCCGAAGTATTCACATCCTTGACACTGACAAGTTTTTTGAAGTAGACGTCGATTCAGTTTCTCTTTGTTGAGCCAATTTGATACGTTGTCTTGCGTCTTCTAATCTTTTGGCAATGGTAAATAGCTCCTGCATAGTTCGTGGAATGGGAATGTGACAGATTAGTTGTAGATAATCTGAATTGCAACTGTCCCAAATATGCGCGAGAATTGAGTCGTCGTCTACTGAATTCAGCGCACAAGCAACGCGGTAAACGTCTTTAGAGAAGTCGATGAGTGTTTCTTCCGGTTTCTGATACCTGAATATTCTTGAGAGGGTAATTCTGTTAATTTGTTGCCTTGTTAAGAATGTTTTGAGTAGTTCCTTTTTTAATACCGTCCAAGTTAATTTATCTTTAGCACACATCGCGAGATATGAACGTAGTTCTCCGGAAACAACCATCATTACTGATTTTAATAGATTTTGAAATGGAACTATTTCAAGTTGGGTTATTTCGTCCATCTCTATTATAAATTCTATCAGTAAATCAGGTGAGGAACCATCTGTATTTGGTATTTTTGAAAACAACTGGCTAACATTGGGACGCAGCACGTCTGACGTCATCATGTTTTCCATGCGGTCGTTTAAGGCGTGGATCAAAGTTGAATTCATAGCGGTAGCTTGTGCCAACATGTGAATTACGTGATCGTTTGCATGCGTTCCAGTTGAAGCCTGTTGTTGATCTGTTTGTGTTGCGGTTTGAAACGTCGGAATGCTTGTTTTATCGGGATCCTTCTTGTTTGAAGCTGCGTTTAGCTGCTGAAAATCTTCTTCTTCTGAAGTATACGACTGTTTTTCGATTGTCGTATACTCTGGATTCGAAAAACGTTTCGGCGTTTCAAACGACTCCGATAGTTTGTCGTCTGGTTTCTCACTTGGTTTTACACGTGTGGCCTCTTGGGAAGAGTATTTAGGTATCGCGCCGGTACATGCTGCTGTTGCTTGCGTGCTTGTCGATGTACTTGGTACTGTGGTCGTAACGGCAGTTGAAAATGTGGCTTGGGGTGTCGATGCGTCTGCTTGCTGTACATTACGTTTCCTTAGGTTGTAAACGGAATCGGAAGATGGGGATTTAACCAGGGGCATGATTAGTAATTAATTGGAGGGGACAAAAAAAAATGTATGTAATTATTATGAATGAAATAAATTATTGAAATTTAAAAGAACTGATTTGTGCTTTTATTTACAATCGTTTAAAGATTTCTGCTACCATTTCTATAACTACTTTTTATAATAAAATAAAATAAAACAAAAATGAAACAAAATATGTAGTTATGTAAATGATTACTGTCGTGAAAAGAAACACGACCACGATGTTAGTTGATTTTATTTGCTTGTAAGCCAGAGTATAAAAAAAAGTCGCAGTGGAAATGGGGCTTTAGATGTTACACAAAAAGGTAATATGGATCGTATCGATCTACTAAACGATTATAAGAAAAAAAGATATGTCTATGGTATGAGGATGGGTGCGGTTGTTTATCTATGATTCCGCGCGTTTTTGACAAATGTCAAAATTACGTGAAATCTAATATTGTTGGTTGGGTTAATGAAAATAAAGGGTAAAAAAAAACTAGATAATGTTTGAAAATGGTGATGAATGAGCGTTTTGGATTTTACGTAAGTGGTTATAGGAACGGGAAAGGTGCGGTGATAAATAAAAAGATTGTAAAAAATGTTGGTCGAAGGGTTATCTTTGGAAAACGTAATGTACCTTGTTAAACAAATGCACTGAGTAGATGACGATGATTTAATTCGACCTTTTTCACGATTAAATGAATAACTCCTGTCGAAAATTCCTTTTCTGTTGTTAAAATATTTAAAATAATACAACAGATTTTTCGAAGAAGGTGTCGAACGTTTAACTCAAAGTTGGAAGTTGGAAATTATTTCACAAAATTTTACTCGGTGAGAGGCATTTATTTAACAATTAAATAAAATAAACAATTTTATAACAATATGTATTTATTTTAGATTTATGTTTACACGATCGCGTTAAAATTTGTAATGTTAAAAAATATATTGTATGTGTCGCTGAAATTTTGAAAACCAATTGTCCTAAGAGAGGGAGAAAATATCCCACCATTTTTGGTGACGTATGAGTATATTAAGTAATTATTGTAAAAATATGTGAATGTAATCGTATATAACAATTTATTATTGTTATAAGCTAAACTATTTTAAATAGGTACAGGTCTTAGATGAGATCCGCCAGTGCCCAAGATTTGGAAATTCGCTATGTTATGCAGATGCTGCGACAGGGGTATTATTACAATTTACAATCTAATTTTTAACCTGCTTACGTTGTTTGCGCTGTTTACATATTTAGAGCAAAATAACATGTTGTAAACAGAACTCGTGTTTACGTGTAAACTGTGCTTGTAAACACTGTAAACAGTTTACACGCTCATCACTGATTGAACACATTGCATCATCTATAGTCTCAAGACAGAGAGTGAGTCAAGTTTGTCTATGGTACATACCTAATTGATGCGGTACATGTCCCTGCCACTCTGCATATAGTCCATTATAAAAAAAATGGACCGTTTTCTGACGCCGCTGTAACTAATATACCAGATGGCGTTGATGTAGTGTTGGGTCGAAGCGACTCTTTTATGTGTGGTAGCACACATGACTCCGCACAGTGAGGTGTGCCGCACAGAGTGAGCGACTCTTTTGGAGCACACAACGTACCAAGCACACTCGCATACTGTGTTACGTGTCATGTTCTGTGCGATTAAGTTTGAAACGAATCACAGCTCTTCTGGAGCACATAGCACAGTGTTTTATTGTGGTATAGGTGCTGTGCTGTCGTTTCTTTTATTGCTCTGTCGTTTCTTTTAGCGAATTTCCAAAAAGAATTCTGGAAATTCAGCTATTACAGTAGGTGTCATGACGCGACTTGAGCCCGGGACTATGGCAGAAATTTGTTTTGATGTCCCTAGGAACCGAAAATAATATTCACTAAAATTTATATATATATATATATATATATATATATATATATATATATATATATATATATATATATATATATGTATGTATGTATGTATGTATATATGTATCAGCACGATAACTCTCGAACGAAATGTCCTAGGTTTACGAAATTTGGTGACAACGTTGGAAGTTCAAAAATCTTGGATGAGTTCTTCAGCCAGACACGTCGGATGCCAGGAACATGGTTTTTGTTCTTGCAAAAAATTAGTTTTTTGCCAAAATTTCCACTTATTCAAAAATTTTTGCCAAATTTTTTTACATCATTTAAAAGAGGAGAAAAAGTTACATAAAAAGGGCCTTTAAACTATTATTCTATGTCAACTAGTTTCCGAGAAAAACTAATTTTTATAAACGGAAATTCGCTATGTTATGCAGGATGCTGCGACAGGGGTATTATTGTCCTTTCCGTCCTTTCCTGTCATTGTCTTTTATTTGTCCTTTTAAGTAGGTACATTTTAAAGTCTGTATTAAATAAAATAAAATATACTACTTCTTTACTCTGCGGGAGTAGTTTTCTGTACAATATTTCGGACATATTAATAAAATAACATATAATACGTAAAAAAGTTATATTGTTCAATTCATATGAAATATTTTTAAACATTATAAACTGGCACACAATTTGTCAAATTTCAACCTAGGAAGTAGGAACCCATAAATTAGTGCATAACATGTATCTTCTTCATTTTTGAAAAAGTTGAAATCTTTTGTTTGTGCCATAATATGCAACATATTATGTTAATCTGATGTCCAGTTGAGTATAGCATGTACAGAAAAATATGTGCTCAATTATGCGCCATGTGCAGTAATGGTGGACTGTGCTCATGACTCCTTTTGTAAGAGTCGCACAGCACACCGCACACTTAAAAGAGTCACTCTTTTGGAGTGACTCGCACATGTGCGACCCATCACTACGTTGATGTACAGGGATAAAATTAGAGGCGGGACATGAGTTTCGATAGTTGGCTATTTTTCATCAGATTCATCTAAAATAAATTGGAATTAAATTAAATATTTAAAAAAAAAATACTTCAACTCAACCTAGAAAGATTAATTAAATTAAAAAATTTTAATTCTTCGTTAACACATAACTTGGTGACGATAATTTTGTACTCAATCATATGATAATTAATTTTGACATCTATTTGATGAAAAATGCTTACATGTCCCAACTCTATTTAGTACAGAACAAATAGAACGAATATAACTGTCTCTTTTCTGCAATCACTTATGTGCAAGTATGTGCATCTTAGGCTGCTTAGTGTCAGTTGCTCAGTACCCGTCGCTCAGTGTAAGTCAGTCAAACAACAATAAATTTGATTGTTGAACCGGCACAAGTAGCGTTATGGTATCACACACATCACACACATGTATGCGAACCAAAGGTCACGTGACGGCTATCACCACTCACACTAACAGAGTTTACCGCACAAATACAAAGTAAACCCCGTGCACGTATACAACATATTTAGTATACCCCATATACCATTAGCGCCACGTAGCAAACTGTGACATTCAATGGTCCGTCCTTGAAAACAAGTGGCAGGGACATGATGCGGTACAGCGTTGTGTCGTAGTTAGCCAGGTTTAACTTAATGCTGTTCAGGACAAGCGCTTACGTAACTGGCCGAAATGGCTGTAAAATTTTATTACTGAAGGCAACAGGGTCATAATTTCTGAACAACAAAAACCAAATAAATGCTGGTGTTACTGGTGTTACTGGTGGAACAACAAAAACCAAATAAATACTGGTGTAAAAAAATAATTTATAGGTGTTTTAGTTAAATTATCACGTTTTCCTTTTATGCTAAGTACCCAGGGCCATGGAGAGAAATGGCGGGCCCCGGGAATAAACCGCATTTTTTAAAAATTGACACCCAAAAAATAATTAGCAAAAAAATAACTCAACTTTTTTGCGGGCCATCTATAGACCACTACAGGTCCCCTCCTCAAATCCGGGCCCCGGGGTTGCAGCCTCGACTATACCTCACCTTCTCGTCAGGCTTGTAAGCACCGTGTTGTACGAGGATACGGACTATTATCCTGGTCTGTCCTAACGATGGAGCGCTGATATTGGTGGCTCTGGTCCCGTGGCCAGTTCTTAGAACAACTTTAGATAATATATGACATTAATTAATATTACGTACATATAAAAACACTAAACGTTTTACTGATTTTTTAAAAATTATTCAGTAAATGGACATTTTCCACGTAATTTCTAATACTTATAATAAAACCAAAAAAGGTATTTATGAAATTTTGGTCATTTATGCACGATCACGACAGGGCCAGCGGGGAAAAATAAATGCACTGTTTAAATTTTATGTGATACATGTAGTGGTCAAAACTACGTTAAAAAATTAGCTTTCAGTAGAAGCTACTGAAGTTTCTAATGTCGCTCAATGAAAAAAATTACTAGTTTTGAGTGTGATTTTACGGCATTTCGTCTTTGCTATATGTATAAATAAATAAAACATTGGTTTTGTTATATATGTTTCAATCAAGATAACCATTATCAAACAAATTGTTTGAAAATGTTTGCAAAAACATTTATCATCAATACCTATAAATAATTGAATTTTTAGGTATAACTACCTAAATTAACCTTATAAATACCTATAAATAATTGAATTTTTAGGTTTTGGAATAACTGATTTAAAGTAGCTTTACTCAAAGTTAGGATAATTTTACACAAATGAAACAGAAAGGCATAGTCAAAGGAGGTAAAAAATAAGTTAATGAATACATGTTTCAACACTTTTTGAAAATTAATCCTGCAAAGAGTAAAATAGGGAATAAACGCAAAAAAAATGGGGGAGAGGTTAAAGTTTATATTTTCAACACCTACTATTCTAGTGTCTTTAACAATGAGTCAGTTACTTTAGGAAATGTTCAAATATAATGCAACCAGACTTATAGAGGATGTAGGCGAAGGGAATTAAATTTTCCAATAGCAATAGAGAGGATACTTATTTAGAGTGAAGTCGACAAAATATTAGATATTTTAAAAATATATAAAATTTGAGTATCTTAAATCAACATATATTTTTGTTGCTTCTATACCAAATTCGTTGACACCTTCTTAATAGGCTTACTTAAAATTTTTAGTCTATGTAATATGCTTGAAGAAATGACCAATTAGTTTTTGAAAATTTTCAGCTGTTCCTAGATAACTAGCCAAAGGAAGAAATTAAAAATAAAGAGGAAGAAATTAAAATTCCTTTACTGAATTGTGAAATTCACGCTTGCGAAGCCGCGGGTAACAGCTAGTATAATAATAATCAAATTATTTTTAGTTGGTTGCAAAATCTATAAAACAGAAATGATTTTTTTTTTTGCAAAATAAAAATTTATATTTATTAACTGTAAACGCTGTTTCGTCACAATTAAAAGTTTCAGTCGATTAAAAGAAAAAAAAAAAAAGAAAAAAACGAAGCCTAATTACAAGTTAATCTTGGCTTCAACTATTCATTAGTAATAAATTTTATTATCATGTTCGGTTTTAATTGAACATGTAATTTAAAATATTCTATTGTTCTAAAATATTCTTTATAACATATAAGAAATGATTTGTAAGTCTATAACCTTTCTTTTTTTTATTTTATTCGTACAGTGTCATCTACAATAATATATCAATTAACTTTGCGGTTGCCCAATAAAAAGAGAGACGAAAACACATGATAAACAAAAAGACAAAAACACAAAAGAAAATTCAAACTGTCAAACTTTATGATTTCATTATTTGACTTCAATGATTCCGTTAAATATTATTAACATATTGAGGTACATACCTATATACAATAATAATATATTTCTATTATTTTCTGCTGAAGTATACAACAAATTAAGAAATATAAATCTTAATAACAATTGTTACTGTGTATATGACCGGTTAATTAGTAAATGACTTGCAATATTTTTCAAAAAAATCTATTGTCTCGTTTGAAATTGAAAGATTACAATAAAAAAGGCATTATGTAATTTTGCTAGATTAATATTTATATATGTATGTATATTTATGTAGGATGATTTTACAGTGCAGTTCATTTAAGTCAAGACCCGAAATGTAACAAGTTTCACAGTAAGAATTTAATGAGGATAATTTTAGAAACGGTAACCACCAAAATGTATCAGTTGAAAAATTATTTTATTACATGGCATACTTTTTGGCTTATATTGGTCATCATTAATTATAATTAAAAATATTAAAAATAGTAAAACGTGGGTAAAATCATTAACAAGTTACTAAAAAATTCTTTAGGCAAATGACAAATAATTTTAAAAAAAATTGAAATAGTTAAAGGAAAATTTTTTTTCAAAACAATTTTAACAATTAAAACAATGTTTAGTCCTAAATACAATTAATAAAATATAAATTGCAAATGACTAGAATTTTGTGTACTATTTGCTATATAATTGAACTTTTTCCAAAAAATAACCTCATTAAATCATATCATCATCAGTAATAACCTCCAATAACAATAAGAATTTAATAGAAATTAATTTAGGACGAAGTATACACGGAGAGAATTCTTACTATAAAAATTACTGTGCTCATACTACAATCGACGTGTAACAGGCGAACATATCCAATTTTTGTACGGTAAAATTATAAAAATTATAGTTATATTATTGTAATTTTTATAATTTTACCGTACAAAAATTGGATATGTTCGCCTGTTACACGTCGATTGTAGTATGAGCACAGTAATTTTTATAGGAATTTTGTCTCCGTGTAGGAGATAAAATTTTATTTTAGCAAATGTGGAAGTTTCTTGCTGTGACGTTACGAGATGCATTTAACCATCTTTTAGGTTCTTCTTTGTTTCATTGTGTGCCCAAAGTGTGGCCTGTGAACCAGATACAGCCGAGGAATTTCAAAAATATGATTCGCTATACCAGATCGTCTGCATTTTCAAATGGAACATTTTTCTATTGAAAAAGATCACATTTTATACGAAATATATGTACTTTGTTATTATATTGATTTTATATGTCAATGGTCTTCAAACTTTTTTACTATAGGAGTCATTTACTTTTCTATTACAGTTTATTCAGTTATCTACTTTAACATAAATCTAGTTTTTGATGTGATTTAATTTCCGCCTGTGGTTTTTCTCTCATCTTTACAAGTTTGATTTTTCTCGAGTCCAAAAATGCGAAATAGATAGAAATTAAAATAACGAATAGATTCAAATTTTATGTTTCCAATATACAAATTACGGTTTTTGGAGCCATTTTAAAATTTTGTGTACGTATTGACGTCATCAAGTTAAATTTTTTCTTTTTTAAATTAAAAACTACGGGAACGATATGAATCTTGAGTAATCTGAGTGTCAAATTTTCATTTTTCATGCAAAAATGGCCATTCAAAAATTGTGACTTATTTTTCCTATATAATTTTTCTGTTAATTTTCAGTTTCTATCGAAATTCTATTAATGAAATTATATCTTAAATTTTTGTATATTGTAGCATCTTTTGCTTGAACTAGCGATCCGAAATGGCAGCGATTATGTTAAGAAAAGGAATGCTTTTATCACTGGCGATGAAGACCTTATGCGTGCGCTATTACTGGTACGCTAGAAAATGTTTTTGGGTGGTTATTTGGATTATTATTGTCAATTTGATGTATAAATGCGTAGAACTTAAATTTCTCCATAGAATCCACGCTATTTAAGAAAACATTTCGAAAATATCGAAATTTTGTCCTATGGGACCATCAAAGTTCGCTTAATTGCTTTCTTGCTATCAGATTCATAAAATTTCTAATTTAACTAGCTACTAGAAAAATTTTTACGTAGCAGAATAAGGTTTTTTGCTAGTTTTCAGTTGTTTTTTTTCTTTTTCTTTAACTTATAACATAATTAAAGCTAAAAGATTAAACCAAAAATGTAGTTGCGAAATATGATATGTTAACCCGGCGTGTGTATACTGGGTCTTTAAAGGAACAGTCGAAGTTTAAGACTCAAATTTCTCTCTTATGAATAAAGCGCGGGCTTTGACTACCCTCCGTAAAAAGTCTACTAACTAGACTTTTTACGGACTCAAGGTTCAATGGATGCCTGGGTCTTGCGATTGACTTGCTGATGCGAGCGAGTGAAAGTTCCATCCGTTCCTTAAAAGGGTCAGTATACACACGGCGTCAGTATTTTCGAAGGTAAGTGAATGGTGTTATTTTTATCTTTGCCGTAGTTTTTCAGTTTTTTAAGGCTAGAATAAATTATTGTATACCGTTATAATTCATTGATGGATCCACGTTAGATGACATGGATAACGTGCACAGCAGTGGAATCGCGGCTTTATTTTTTCATTTTTTTTTTTCATATAAAACAAAGTTTTGCTCCCTTTCTTTTCTTTACTTTTTTGCTTTTTCGGTTTTTTTCTATTGGTATTTAATTTTTTTTATATTTTCAATAATAAAAACTCATTTTGTGTCAAATAATTACTGTTCCGTTTATTATGACTTGCCTGTAAATATTCCCCATTTTCAGGTGCTTGAATAATTCAGCTTTTTGGAGTCCATGCCAAAAAAACTACATTCATTTGAAAGCGCATAGTATAAGCTACAAAAGCCTAAAACCATTTGTTTTAATATTCTTTCTTTGTAGAGTTAGGAATTTTTTTACAAAATTTTATTTTTCATGCCTTTTGGACTACTAGTCGATTTTTATTAATAACATTTTTAAACTTTTGACTCTGGCAACTACTGGGCCATGTAGTAGATGCTCCAAAAAGTAACTCAGAATTTTTTGAGATTTTTTTGGAAGCCTACAAAACTTTGAAAACACGACCGTTCCTTGAAAGATCCAGTGTACACACCGTGTTCTTGAAAATATAGTGTACACACGCCGGGTTAATTTTGATATTTTAATAACACTAACTGAAAAACTATACACAAATTGCTACATTTCCTCTAGCATGTACAACAATTTCTTTTACAGTTACGCTAGGGTTGGTTTGTAGTAATTTTTCACAATCTATTCAGAACTAAAATATTAAATTCTTGAGTTCAATCTGCGTCCCGAATTTATGGTGACCTACTGTAAAATTCGTATCATTATTATTATTTATAGGTACAGGTACTTTGTAATGTTTTAATTGCAAATGGAGAAAATTAACTTCTTCAAAATACTTTTTCATTGTTTTCCAATGATTAAAAAATAACAGCGGTGTATCTCTTTGCTGTCGTCTGTAACCAACTAAATTGATTATTTTTTCAATTGATTAATATCTAATTAATATATTTTATTAGATGATTTATAAATTTTTTTTTTTGTTAACTATGCGACTGATGATGATCAGTTAGTTCCCTTAATTATTTTGTATTATTAATCGAAAATTTTTAGATCGTTAGTACATATTAAAGTAATAACAATTATTTGAGAGATACATAACTAACATTTGTTTAATAACTCTTACTTAAGTATTTGAGACGAGCAAAAGTTGATTAATTAATTAACTATATGTAATTATTTTATTATTTACAATAAACAATTATTTAACGGTATTAGTATGAAAAAAAATGAACTGCTGCCTGCCTCTCATTGCCTTTGTCCCGGTTGCCTCGTGTACAAACAGGATATGATGTGGGCACTAGAAATACAGTGTATAAAGAGTGGAATCTTTTTAATTAAATGTACCCAGGTAATAATTATTCGTTTAAATAAATTAATTATATATTTGTACTTTAATTTTTTTTAGCCCCTTTACATATTCATAGACGTTTTGAATATTTGAATCTTAAAAAAATTTTTTTTTGGTAGGTATTACTGTAAATTTTGACTTGCAGGGAACCATACTACCGTTATTATTTTTATGAATCTTGTTATTTTTTGTTATTTATGTACTATACTTTCAATTTTTGTTACGATTGCACAACTAAATACCTACGATAAGAATAATTGGGAATCATAATATATATCAAAAAAAACTAGGATTCCTAATATAATATTCGGATAAAAAACTGCTAGAAATGTTTATCTGCTATATTATGTTGAAAAATGAAACAGAATATATTAAATTGTTGTTGTAATGACAAAAACGATGAAGTTTTATCCTAAAGGAATTCAACAAATTTTCCAATTTTTGTCAAAAACTAATCACTCAGAACAATGATTCTTATGTAATTTTTTTTCGCTCTTGTCGATGGTATAAGTAGAAAATTAGAAAGTTTTTAAAATCTTGTCAATCTTTGCAAGAAACCACCAAAAATATCAAAGAATAATCAAAATTTTGGCTTCTAAAAATCCGATGTATCAGGCTGACAAACTCACCCAACGATTTGGAACCCTTGATATTTTTTAACAATTTTCATAAAAGTTGAATGATTCATTCGAGATGAATCGCGTAGATACATAAATGCATACATGTATAAATATATACAAATTTAAGTGAAGGTCATAGTTAAATTTCTAGAATGGAAATTCGCTAAAAGTATACAAAGAAATATAACACAATCGATAATTTGAAGAAATGCATATTCTGAAAAAAAAAAATGATATACAATTTATACAAATACGATTTTAGTAATAAGGATTTTAGGTGGATAATGATAATTTACGTCTGGGGATAGGAGTATTTTCCACTTTTTATTTTTTATTTAATTGTTATAATAATGTTTAATTGTTTTTCTACAACAATTTTAATTATGTAAGTATTTCTTGACACGTTTATTTATATTTTAAAATAATCGTATCGATCAATATTTATTGTAGTGACCTGAATGATGGAAAGAATCCTTTCCGAAACGTTGTCAAACAAATAAAAAATTTTTAAATTTTAATTTGTTTTTAAAAATTGGTGGAAAATACTCCTATCCCCACACATAAATTGCAATTTTAGAACTGTAGACCATACATATATCAAAATACCTAACTATCAAAACTAGATGTATAATATAATAATAAATATTAATTCTTAAATTAGGAAATTTATATGTTTAAAGATAGAAGCATGCTAATATCTTAATTGCGAATTAAAATCTCCTCAATAAAATTGTAAGTTCATTCAAAATAAAGTTAAAAAAAAATGTTTTATAGATATCCTTTTTAGGAACGGATAGGAGGATAGGATATTTGAATTGATTTGGTGAAGATATGTAATTTCATATTTTAAATTTAGTATTATATTAAGAATCAACGATTATCTTTGAAAATAACTTTAGAAGATAATCTTAATTATGCAAATTCGATTATACAGAATGTTAAAAACCATAATTATTAATTAAATGTGTACACATATATTTATGTATATCAACAACTCGTACTTAACATACATACTTACATTACATGAACATAATACATTATTAAATAATTTCTTCATTTATCCGTTCATTAATATTTCATACTGTTCGTAAGTAAAGTTTGTTAAAAACATTTTCAACTTTAAATATCTACCTTACTTATTTGTTATTCCCTTTTAAAAACTTTTCACAACTCCGACAACAACGAACAAAACATCAAGAAGTACAATAATAAGAAAACGCATTGATACAACTTTATGGTAGTCAAGTAAACAATTATAAAGTAAATACATATTATATTGTGCGTTGTTAGTATATATTGTCTTTGTATACGACGAGTTTAAAGAATGTAAAATTATTTGTTTAGAATACTTCATCATTCCGTCAACTTTGAAAATTACAAACAAATTAGTTGTTTGAAGGGTTAAGCGATAGAACAGACAGTAACACTTGATGAATAAGCAAATAGTATTAATATAATGTCAATATTACACTAGAAAAGTCAGTAGTGTATATGTCTATGAAATACTTGTTATAAGTATGATTGTAATCAGTAGTGTTTTTAGTAGACGCTTAGCGTTGTCTCATGCTTATACTATTTGAGAAATTTGAAAGTACCTATTATTAAAAAATTGTTACTTAAATTCCAGGGAAATTTTAATGCATGTTCCACATTGCTTGCAAAATTACTCTAGTCATGACAATTGAAAACAAGGAGTCGACAGCCTGCAAGATTATTAAAAATAACTTATAAAAAGTTCCTTTTTACTCGACGCGTTTCGATCAATTTATGATCATTTTCAAGAGATATATATTTTGGACAACCATTGTCGAAATAAAATAAAGATTAGTCGACTTAGAAAAAGTAATAATGTAAGTTGTATTGTAACAACAAAAACTCGTCAGGAAGTAAAATTTTTAATTGTTTAATTGTTACAATACAACTTACATTATTACTTTTTCTAAGTCGACTAATCTTTATTTTATTTCGACAATGGTTGTCCAAAATATATATCTCTTGAAAATGATCATAAATTGATCGAAACGCGTCGAGTAAAAAGGAACTTTTTATAAGTTATTTTTAATAATCTTGCAGGCTGTCGACTCCTTGTTTTCAATTTTCATAATCCCTCCACCTGCAGTTGGACTGATTTATATATTACTCTAGTCACATATCTTCGGGTGAACATGCATACGGTTGACATCCTAGACTTCTCATGACGCTGTCGAAATGTGGTGGCGCTACTCGGGCTTCGATCGACTTCGTCGAGTATTTTGGGCAGGTACTTCAACAGAGAATGTGATGGATGCTTAATAGAATTAATAAATTAAAAATTAAAAATAGAGCACCGATTTCATCAGCTTGGGCCCCCGGATTGGTTATAAACTATAAAGTAATAAACTATAAAACATTGCGGTATTTAACATAAAAGAAAACACGATCAATTAACGAAAATAGACAGTAAAAAAAATTTATGTTCTGCGTTAAAAGAAACCAGTGGTTAAAATTTTTGTGTTAAATAAGTAACATTTCGTGTTTGTGTTAAATGAAAATATTAACACAAATTTCGATTTGGCAGAATAAAAATTTTAACCTGTTTTGAACAGCAAGGAAGTAACACAATATTTATGTAGAGCAAAAGAATGCTATAAGTATCTAACTTAGGTTAGAATATGTATCTATCAATAAATATATAATAAAAAAGATGAGAGTAGTTCTTATTATTCAACAAAACCGAAAAATTATAAGTTTTTTCAGTTATTGACGAATATAGTTTTATTAAACGTTTAAAAATGAAGCAATTTTCTTACACTTTAAGGTTATTTCGTTACAGATTCAGTTACAAAATAACCTTAAAATGTAAGAAAATTGTTTCATTTTTAAACGTTTACTAAAACTATATTCGTCAATAACTGAAAAAACTTTTAATTTTTCGGTTTTGTTTAATAATAAGAACTACTCTCATCTTTTCTATAATATATATTTTGGTAGATATATATGGAACAAATAAAATTTTTTACAAAGCACTGACTTACTTTGCGTTCTTTGGGTCTCATTTATAATAATATATGTACAAAATCGTAATAATTTTTGACGATTTTCAAATGTCTTAAGCTGCAGTGGAAGTAAAATATTGAATAAAAAAGTTTTACAACTAACTCAGATAAATCTGAAAAATTAACATAAAATGTATGTCCTCTTGTGTGTTAGATCATTGACACAAATCTTGTGTAAACATTTGACACATATGCTTTGTGTTAAAATAACACAAAAAATTGAGTGGACCGTTCTGGACATGTGAAATGTGTTAATTTTAACACAAATTTTTTGACTGTGTGTACGCAAATATTTATTTTGTACAAGATCTATATCTACCTGATTTTTTACTACCTAGAAATTACAGGTAACTCCCGAAGGACATGGTACTCGAAGACCACGGATACCCTTTCCCCCACTTACACGGTTTCAAACAACAGGATTTTTAAGTAATTATTCTGAAAAAGAATAAGATACATATTGTATTATAGGTACTTGATATAAAGTTGCATCGGTCCTCAATGTACGCGAATATATCAGTTCCATGTGGATTTGATTTACACGAATAAAAATTGTGTAAATTGAATCTGTCAATTATAAAAGGAAAAATACTGGAAATAAAAAGTACTAAAAATTTTAGAGAATTTTATAACAGAAATGATAACGAATATGTAGAAATTTACATATTTAAATTCCGAAAATATCGTTTTTTCGACACTGATAATTTTCGATAACAAAAAGTAGGTTTTGACAGTCCCAATATGTTTGGAATACCCACAATTTGCTTCGCTTAAGCCTTAAAAAGTTTCTTTTTTTTGCTACGACGCACCGTTTACGCGATATTTACCATCAAAATTTTACGTTTTCGAAAAGTATCCAAAACTAATTTTTCGAAAATATTCTATTGGTGACTAAATCAGAGGGACTAATAGAGCAAAAATTCAACAATTATAACCAAATTATGATAAGTAGTGCGTTATCGATAAACGAAAAGTAGATTTGAACAGTCGCAATATGTTTGGAATACCCACAACTCAGAAATTAAACGGAACGTTTTTTTTTTCACATTTTTTTATTTTCACACTTGTAATAGAAAATGCCCATCTTTTTTTGGTCTCGAACAACACGGAACCAATTAATTGTGTTCTTCGGGGGCTTGCTGTATTACCCATTTAAGTTTGGATTCATACTGGTTGGAACGGTTCTCAAATTGAATTTATCGATATTACATCTTTGATAGTTATTTTAAGAAATTTGAAATTGTTATTTTCTAAATACAATGGAAAGTGATTGATTCTTTTTGCGAAATAAAACTTTCAGTGAGGCAATTATGAATCCATTACAGGCAAACAATTAAAAAAAAAATTTCAAATTGAACTTTTACAATGTTATACTGACATTAGTTTCAAATATTTAAACTTTTATATTCTTTTGTGACTACTTTTGACGTGCTGGCTGAAAAACTTTTGTCTTACATTTCAGCAGTTCTTAACGACGAACGCGAACAGTGAAATGAATAATGGAAATACTTCAGAATTAACATTCCACAAATTTGTAAAATAAAACTATGTGCTCACTTTGTGTTCTTATTTTATATGCATCACTTACATTTTATTAGTAATTTCTTTACGTAATGATGTGGTAGGTACATCCTATGTATAATAGAGTGAAGGAAACTGATAAAAAAAATCGCTTGATTTAACCTGAGTAATTAATATTCAAAATAGAAAATAGCGCTAAATCTCTATTCTAGTTTCACAGACTGGTAGGTCGTATTTTATATTTACTTTGTCCGTATATTTTATTTAATATATCTAATTAGTTACAACAGGTTTAATTGTAGTTACATCATAAGTCATAATAAAATATAAAGTAAATTACAAATTTGCATATCTAGTTTTCGTGATAATGTTCTTGTATTTACTTGATATCTAAAATATTTTTAATTACTAAAATATTAAATTAGTTACATATTATTATTTAATTTATGTATTAATTTTTTTTTTTTTTTTTTTTTTTGAAATAAAGATATTCTTTGGTTTTGGGAAAGTTTTAACATTAAGATTATTAAAAATTCTGTAGGTACATTGACATAACATAATATGCATAATTCTCTTCAATTTTTTCAATATTATAGATTTGAAAAATTAATATAAGCGAGCATTTTTTTCGCAGTGAAGACATTTATAGACAGAGTAACTCTGCGTGAAAGGGTATTGAAATCTGTAATGCGAGAGTGCAATGAAATATGTAATGGTCGAGAGAGAAAGCGGTAATGCTCTGGTTGTAATGAAATTTTCAATGTTTATAAGGTGAAACCAGGGCCGGGTCTAGGGGGAGCAGCCGGGACACGTGCCCCGGGTGGCAGGTCTTGGGGGCGCCAAAAAGTGATTTAAGAGGGCGCCAAAATTATGTAAGTGACGTTTTCTTTTTTTGCTCGTCACTTGTTTAATTTACACGGAGAGAAAATTCCTATAAAAATTATTGTGCTCAGCACTACAATTGACGTGTAAAGGACGAACATATTAAATTCTGTAAGGTAAAAATATAAAGATTATAATTAATCATAAAAAATTTAAAGGTTGGAATGTTCTTTTCGTAATATTATCTCCGTAAAATTTGTAAAACAGCACAGTAAAAAGTTCCATTACCGACAAAAAAATAATTTTTAATTGTGTTTATTAAAAAAATTTCCATGCTAACATGTTAATAATAGAAAGAAAAAAAACGGTTGGTTGTGTTGGGATCGCTCTAATGAAATGTACCTCAATCAGCGAGTCATGGGTTACATGCGCACCATATAGGTGTGGGCTGTGGAAGAAACTTTGTCAGACAGCTCGCAGGCTCGCACCAGGCAGCTAGTTCTCAGTTGCTTTTACACTCTCTTAGGATGATGTCATCGTTTAATTCATTTTTTTGTTATTTACCCATCTTTAGTATATGTATTAGAATTATATTGTTGGCCATCATTTTTGTATACATGTTTTTACAGGTTATGTGCAACCAATATAAGGTCGCGAGTCAGATGCGCAAATGAAAGAGTACGACAACAAGAATTAAACTATAATATACATGCATAAGAATGTGATAAAAGTTGTGTTAGCACCACATTAAATTTTACCATGCTAGTACATATTTTTTATTTTGGTCGTCGATCGCGCACGTATTATAGGGGAGCATAGTAATTTTTCTGAAATTTTCTCTACAAAAATTATAGGATTTTTCTCTCCGTGTAGAAGAAAAAAAAAATTTATTTCTTACAGGGGCGCCATGTTTTGACCCTGCCCCGGACGCTATTTAGGCTAGGTCCGGCCCTGGGTGAAACAAACGCTAATACTTATTTAATCATTGCTAGGTAATTATTACGTATTTTATACTGTTGAAATTATTTAATTTATACAATGTCTTATTTTGTATAATTTAAACATATATTAAGTGGAAATCGATATGTATAGTAAGGATGCAGTAAAGTGTCACTATCGAAAAGTATAATTTTTAATAATAATAAAATTAAGCTACTAAGAGCATTCCTAAAATTAAATTAATATTTCTATTCACTAAAAATTGGTGAAAATAACTTTACTTTCCTGATTATCACTTATCAGTTAATTTCTGTCTTTTTCAGACTACTAAAATTCAACAAATCTATGAAAACCAAAATAAATCAATGTGAATTTTAAAATTAAAGCAATTGAAATTACATTTAATATTCATTTATTTGATATAGCCCAAATCAGCTAAAAATTATATGATGTCATTAATGAATAAAGCAAAATTAAGCGTTCAATTTTATGAAAAATAAATGACAAGCAAAACAAAGCTTTTTTCACTTTCTCCGGGCCCCGTACTACAAACCATTCTTCAGGCCCAAGTCCCGGGGACTGATATGGGGATGGGATGACGTCAGAACATTTTTAATTGATTTGACCTATATCAAAAATTTATATTGGTATATTTCAGAGCTGACCTTTCGACATAAATTATTTTATGTTAAATAGACAATTCTGGTCATCGATTCTGTTTATAACCTAATGGCATTCAATCTTGAACTCAATTTGAAAATAATTTATTATTATTTTTTGTTTCCGTATTTTTGTTACCGACCTCACACGTTCATCCATAATCGGAACTTACTCAGTACATAAAGCCCTATCTTATAAAATGTGTTTATGGATTACTTTGAATCAGTTACGAGATTGTCACAGAAGTTTTCATTTGGGTCATGTGATCGTAAACACATACTCACAGTTTTTTAAGGAGTCTCCACATTCTCGCCGAGGTTGGACGAAACGAGAATGTAGAGGGTCATTTCGTTGTGTCTCGCAGTTGGTGTTTTAATGCTACACTGAGAAAAAAATACAGTAATTTTTACTGAAATTTCTGGTAAAAAATTACTGAGCTCTCTGGTAATGCGGACATAAGTGACAAGCTAAGCAAAAAGTACGATAATTTATAGTAAAAATTGTAAATTACCCTATAGCTCAGTAAAAATTACCGTATTATTTATAAATAAGGTTTTTTTTTTATTTATTAATAAATAATTGAATTAAAATAGTTTAAAAGGATATTGATAGAAGGGTAAGCATTAAAATCAAATTATTAATATAGAAAAAAATTTTTGTGGTTTTTTATTATTTGTGGAAAAAAATATATAAATTCTTTATTTGACATATTACATGATAAAACAATAGGCACATTACAATAATTTGTATAAAAACATATTTCAATTAACATATCAATACATATAAAAAAAAAAGCATAAAAGAATTAAAATAAAAACTAAACAAAAATTCATGAAACACAACAAACAGACACTTCATAAACATCCAGTCATGATGGTTGTTATTGCACAACTGAACGAAACCTGCTTAGTTGCTATGCCTGTAACTCGTGTTGGTCGTGTTAGACAATGCTCGGTGCGCTTGCGTGCTTGTTTTATTTATTCTCATGTCTGGGTGATGCTTGGTTGCAATGATATGTGAGAGGGATGAAATGCACAGCGACTCAGTAAAAGTTATTCAATGTCTAGTAGTATAATTTTACAAAAAATTAAGTAAATTTTCCCGGTGTCCACATGAAATTTTACTAGCCCATCGAATTTTACGCAGCTGTATAGGAAAAATTTTCAAATGAATCGTAAAAAATAATGTTTGAAACGTATTTTTTATATTTTTGCTTAATAATTTCCTACGGACTGGTCACTTAAGACTCGTTTACCGGAGGCAGCTCACTAATTTTTACAGGAATTTTTTCTCTTTGTATTCATATGGCTGAGCCAACCTCAGCGAGGAACTCGACGAGGAACCTCGTCCAACCTCGGCGAGATGTGGAGACTCCTTTATAATTAATTGCTTATGAAACACTTTGTATTTAGCGCGAGTCTATACCTCTATACGTATTATTATATTCCCACTAATAACGACTTACGATGATCTTACATAATGATAATCAATCTATCTTTGCTCATTATTTTTATGCTTTGAACATCACGTACAACATTAAATCGCTAATAGATTTTAAAATTTCCTAACTGTAATTTATCTTTCATTTACATAATTAAAATTTTAATTCATCAGATCATATTTGTGTTCATACAAGAGATTTTTCGATGTCATATAACGATATCGGGAAAAAGGGACACTAATTATATACATTTCTAAGGTAACGTAATTTATCTTTTTTTCGTAGAGTATT
Source organism: Brachynemurus nebulosus (assembly GCA_035578155.1). Taxonomy (NCBI): domain Eukaryota; kingdom Metazoa; phylum Arthropoda; class Insecta; order Neuroptera; family Myrmeleontidae; genus Brachynemurus; species Brachynemurus nebulosus. The sequence continues at coordinate 49,560,638 of JAPWDM010000006.1, read as the reverse complement.
TAATGTAATTACCCACTTATTAAAATTAATATTTACTCAAATATTTGGAAAAAAAATTCTATTAGAGTGCGATGATAGAAATATTAATGGGCTAACAGAAATAAATATAATAGCTTGTTAAATTACTGGTAATACAAAAATAACAAACTTTATTACGCAGAACTTTTTCTTCGCGCAAACAAGCTGAATATTATGAGAAACTGTTGTGGATTAATTTTTTGAAAAATATTTACTAAAAAAAAAATGGTAGCACAAAATAATAATGGGTCTTTCTAAAGTTCCAAAAGTTATAGTTGGAAACGTTCTTGAATTCTATTTATTTTAGGAGTTGAATATTTTATTTTGCATATGGAAAAAATTGTAATTTACAGTCAGAAAAGTTACGATAGTTTTTAACCCCTAGGTAGTCTACTGGGATACAAATCCAACATTATTTTATTTTTCCAAAGTTATTTTTTTTTATAATTGTTACTACTGGACTGTAACCACTATGTATTCATAATTGAGATTAAGTACTTTCATGTGATGTATGGTTGTCTTCTATTTACAAATTTTTCATTTCAATTATTAAAGATTTGGTTTTCCTGTACCCCAGTAGACTGATAATCTTACTTAAAGTAATGAACCAAATTAAACTTAATTAATTAATAAATGTAATTTAATTTATATGTAAATAGATCTTATAGGTAACTAAATTTTCTGAGATTATTTCATATGCTTAAATATTTTCACGAAAAATATTTGTAGAATTTAATTTTTAATTTAATTTAATATTAAATAAAATGTGCTATGATCTCAGGAAAATATTTTAGTATTTTTTGAATAATATTTTACTATTTTCAAAGCAAATTAACCAATAATTTAAGAAAATTACTTTTGTATCCTAGTGGACTATTTATGTTTCAAAAAATGAGTAAACCAGTTAAGGGTTAATTAAAATTTTACAATTAAAACTTGATTTACCCTTAACACGTTCAGTTCCAATTACGTGATATCGCGTGATATGTCTACTTCACTATATGGCCATAGTCACGCGTTATCTCGTTACAAATATATGAACCTAGGTACTTACTTAACTTAAAATATTTGGCCATCTCACAAAGTCTATTTTTTTAACTTGGCAATGAAAGTGTTAAACTTGTAATAAAAACAATATCTCTGAAAAATTCGAATCAATTTTGAGAACATTATCTAATAGTAACAAAACTCATTATAGTATTTTGACAATTTTAAAGCAACAATAAAAAAGAATTCATGTAACTTTTCAAATTTACAGTTTTATTTAATCATAGTTACATAAAATTTTTATAGATTTTAAGTCCATATATTTCCAGCCATACTATCAACATCAAGATTTATCAATAATTTTGGTAATATTATTAATTTGAATAAAAATTCCGTCAGTCTGCGTCAAATGTGTCAAACAAATTTCAAAGTTGGTGGTATAGTCTTGAATATATTTTATTGCCTTTTGTAAAATATAAATTTAAAAAAAAAATTATCAAATAGTGAGAAGTTGTGCAATCAGATTTAAACATAAAATTATTTTCAAATACCATATTGTAAGTAATTTCAATTTTTGTAATTTTTTAGTTTAATAAAAATCAAAATTTTATTATTCAAAAGTATTTTAGTATTCAAAGTATTTTATCAAAATATTATTTGTTTGTTGAATAAGGCATATTCTTTTCAATTTTATTACTCATTGTTATATTTATTTATTATTTATTCGCTGATGTGTCTTTATTTATACTTAAATTTTGATGAAACTAAATCCTTTAAGATATTATCAAACAGTTATTTGTATTTTTGTAGAATTTTACATATGTAATATAAAAAAAATCTTACTGGCGTCAGTGATACTAACTGTATTTATAGTAATAAATTATTTATTTGAAAACTACACAACCAAACCTTACTTCAATTGTATTTTTAAACTCCATGCTCATATAGTTCCTATACACGGTCTATCGACTTCTTAGTCTCAAAATCCAAACATACCGGATCACTGAAAAATCATAAAGATCACTTTTAACCGGGCTTGCTAACCGCGTCTGCTTCTCTCTACACTTCTTTTTATTAAAACAAAAACTTCCTCTATTTTCTCATTTTTATAATCCGCTATCACAATGTACAATTTAAAATTGAATTACCGTAAAACCGTCTAGACCCGGACACTTTTTTACATTTTTTGGTATAGTTTTATGTTTATACATGTTTCCTTCATAGATATCACCAATAAAAGTATTACCATTAGAAAGAGCGTATATTATTTGTTATATCCCTGACCCATTTGTTTCATTATAACTAAAAATAAAAAAAAAAATAAAAAAAATTAGTAAGTGTCCGGGTCTACACCCCAAATCCGTCTTGACCCGGACACTTACTTAAATAATATAATAACATGCAAACTAACCTCTCCTGTCGGGTTTAGGATAGTGTTTTATATCGTCTGATGTCTTGAACCTGTCAAAGACTTCAAAATATTTTGTGGGAAGGGAGAGGGAGCAATGCATAGTATGCTTCTCTATAAAGTAAACATACGATATGATACCAGAAGGAGGCATAAACCGCGTAATTCTGGGGGGAATATTAACGTATGGACAGTGGGAGTTACAACTGGTGCGAATCACGGCCATAGTGTAATAAACTGATGTGTCCGGGTCTAAACGGATATACGTATATAGCATGCATTTTTTTTTATATATATATACATCGAATATAACTTCAAACATCATTAAATGATGCGCGATAAAATTCTGAACACATACATGTCAAAACTAAAACAATATAACAATTATGACGAAAATTACATGCCTAAGTTAGACACACATTTTATTTCTTTGAAAAACTGGATAGTACAGGATAGTAATCCTGTAAAATGAGATAGTAAATGTTGAAATCCGTAGTTTTTATTGGTACAGCTGCTTAGAGGATGTTTTTCACTCTCTAATGACGTCAAGAACAAATGTTTATTGTTGCAGGTTAATGTAGAAATTATTTAATTTGAAGATTGGTGCAAAGTGTCCGGGTCTAGATCCCCTGTCCGGGTCTAGACCCGGGGTTTTACGGTAGCTTATTTCATATTTGTTTCAACTGCTAAATTTTGAATTACATTAAGTGTTAATTATTAACCGATATCTACAAAAACATATTAGTTTTTTCGAATATTGAGAGATGTTGAAGTAGTAACTAAACGAAACTTCTTGTATGTTTCATTCACTTTTCTTAAACTTAGCCTTCCTTCAATTATCTAAACGACAACAAGAAAAAACTAATAAAATAGTACATATATGTACCGAAATGGCATTAATGGAAAACAAGTTGATATCGTTAACACAAATGTTGGTCGTAATATAACTGGTCCGGTCAACTCTATGAATTTTGGTGGTTGTTTTGGGGATAAAAGATACACACACATCTCCTATATATGTATGTATCAGTACCTGTAATAAAGATGTTTGAAATGTGATAGAAATTCACATTCGATCCAATATTCTATCAATATAAATTTTATTATTGTAAGTTATATTCTTTAATGTGTGTAAAACCTAAAAAACTAGACTAACTATACATTTCGGTATAACTTTTTTATTGAATTAAAAAAGTACTGCCTTCTCGTGTTCCTGTCCATTTTGTTGTTTTGATCTTCATCCTTATACCAATACCCATTCCCCTATCTAATCCCCCTGTGTATCTCCGATGAGTTTTTAGTGCCTCTTTCGTACTTTTATTCTTATTGGTCAGTTTTATTTGCTTAAATAAATATAAAATTGACCATAACGTATATATATGGCTTTATTTAAAAATATGTTTCTATGTTGTAATGAGGTATATATGTAGGTATACATAGGTTGGCCGAAGAGCATATATATGGAATAAATTGTGTTTATATTGAGCCTTAAGCTTTTATAAAATACAGTTTATATATCATGTTTATGACTAGTGTCCAATATCAACATCAAGTACAAGGTCTTCCTTCATTTACCTAGTGGAAATATTAAATTGATTAACATATTCGATATAGAACCGAATATAAATAATGATCCTCCAATAAACATCTTTGGTAAATCGTCCAATTATAGGAAAAATCTTAGACCACTTCCTGTGTCAACTTAGCTTGGAATTTTACAGTTTAGGAACGCTAGAGAGTATTTAATAACGTCACCGGGATAAATTTTCATATTTTTCTAAAACAAAATATTATTTATATGGTATTCTATGATCATACAGGTGAAATTTCAATATTATTAAGTAAATTTTCGGTTAATAATAATTATGTTCAAAATTTCTCTTGGACATACAACTTCAATATATTTCTGGTTATTATTAGAGTTTGAGTCGTATCAAAAATAAGTAGAGGCAAATTTTTGATTCACACTGGCATAGTACCAAAATTTCTTTCTTCGGTCAATTCGTTTTCTCAAATATTATGTCAAAATTAAGAATAGTGAAAAGAACAAAAATTAAAAAAAAAATTGTACCAAACAAATTATTTAATTAGACTTAACATCAACCAGGAGCAGAGAACAGCCAAAATTAAGTTCCATCGAATGCAAACAAAAAATTATGAACCATTCAAACTGCTATGAAACAGTACATACTCGTACATAGAAAGCACTTCATTCGTCCGTTTTCGTGTGTACAGTTGCGACAGGCGAACAGATCCAATATTGTTTGGATTTTTTCCTATAAAAATGTCCCTTTCATACGATTTTTGCTTCTACAGGGGCGGAGTTGGAAATCGATTTTGTTTATAATTATGAATCTGAACATATTATATATGTACAAAGAATTGCTTTTTACGTATTTTTATGGCATCCACATTTTGGAAAAACGTAATTAATAGGAATTTCTTTTTAGTCTTAGGTACTTAATTTAAGCTTTATCAACAGATATTGTTATAAACCAATTGTCATAGATATTACATATTCACTGTTGTAATTCTGAGAAATAAAAAAACATTATTTACCATTAAAGAATTGTTTTACAAATAGTATATCGCTGAAAAATGCTTACGAATAGTGCGCTGTTATACCAATAGTAGCCGTATAATTTTAGACAAACAATAAACTCACGTATTCGTCCGAATCTAACTACGCAGTTTCCTGTAAGTAAAGGATGTCAGACTAGTTTATTTAGGTTAAACTGGCACAAAATTAAAGCTTTTTAGTTTATGAAGACCCTGTACTAAAAAGGTAAGATCTATTTTATCCAAGCTTCAAATTAAATTTTGATAGTTGTTGATAAAGTAATAGAATTTTATTATAAAATCGTACAATTATTTTTATCTCTTTATTAATTTCCATCTAAATTAAATTGAACTTTTCATAGCAGATAGATACTTCGTTGGTATATTTTTAAAACCCTATAAAAGTAGATTAAAACAATATAATCAGAAAAAGGTATAAAAATAGTGACCCAGAAATTGATCAAGATGAATCAAGTTGTAATTAAAGAATTGAGAATTATCCAAAAACAGTGGGTGTATTGACTGTCTTCTCAATTTTTCATATGTCTGTAATTTTACGTTAAGAATTACGACTGACTTTTATGACATTGTATTCGATACACAAAAGTCGATTAAATTCGATGTAATTCGACAATAAAACGTGGCAAAATGAATAATTTATTACAAATATAAAGAAAGAAAAATAATATCTAATCTAAACATGTAGTGGCTTTATGTCTACAAAACACAAAAACGAGAAAAAAAAGATAAAAATGAAATAATTTCTTCGTTTAAAAATGGAAAATCTATAAGGCAATGAATATTTCAAAAATGATTTAATGATGATACCATTTTAAAAGTAACTGACAATAAAATTTATTGTAATAAAAAAATACAACAAATTTTACAGTTATAAATAATAATACGGGTATATGATGTAAGCACCTACACACAATTTTTCAGCTTAACTCCACGAAAGCGAGTCATATGCGAGATGTTATTGTAATCAAAGAATAATTTACTTTCGGCCATAAATAATGCCAATTCCTTTTTTGATTATATTATTCTGATCAATTTTTATTTTTTTATTTTTGGAAAGTGATTATTTATCTATCCGAGACATGTACCTAAATGTTTTTTTATTTTAATTTTTTATTTTTTGACAAACATACTTAACTCCACCTTATGGATGTGTGCATGTAATATGATGAGGAGTTTTTATTATTGTTATGATCATAAATCAGAAAAAAGGAAAAGTTGATTAATTTTGACATATAGGCTGAATATTTTGAGTGTTACCATTTTTAGTACACCTAAACAATTCATTTTATCAAAAAAAAAACTGTTCACAGAAGACTTGTAGCTACCGTTGAAGGCAATCGATTTTTATACCCAAGAGTCTCATAGCGCGCTTAGTTTTCGAGTTATGATGCAAACTTATGGGAACGGAAATATCTGTGTAAAAGTTAGTCTATGATTCAGAACTATCGGTAATACACAAATTTCCATTATTTTATCCCATACCTACTCCTAACTAATTACGTTTTAAAAATTAATTTTTAAAAGTACACACATTGACTTATGACTATGGCCCTGGATTTATATAATTCGACATAGTTGCACATTTTTCCCAAGTCCTAAAACAACTATGTGCTGTCAGTTTAAATTTTGTCTGTATTTCATTTTTTTACCTCCAATTTTATCATTAAGGCCTCTCCAATAGGTCTGACCCTTGATTTGAGTACGTCAGCGGAACACATTGAAAAATGAAAGGTTGCGGCAATTAAAACCTTTTTTCTAACTGTTATTGTTTTCTAGTAATTTGACAAAAATTTAGTTATTACCTTTACTTTTAGGGGTAAATTTCACCCCTTTAATAGCTTTTATGGCAAATAAAAAATATTCGCCTATTATTTTTGTTTGTTCTTTTCACCTACTAAGTCTAAGGTAACTACCGCTTCAACCTCTTTGTAAGACGAAGACCAAGACAAAAGCGAACTTTATAGGACCAAGACCAAGATTATGCACGTACCATCCAGACCAAAACTAAGATTATTAATATCGAAACAGGATTAAACAACAAGACTATTAGATTTTTGATTTTAATTTTGATTTTGCATTTGCTTATCACTATCAGCCCCGGATCAACGATTTTTTAGTACTGGGGCAAAAACTTGAAAATGGCGCCCCGCTCTCCAATATTTGACATAAATTGTCAAAAAAACTCATAAAGTATATAAGTCCTTTATAAAACTCCAATTTTTCCCGTTGCGGCAATGATAAAAATTCAGGGTTTTTTAAAGGATCAATATAGGTACAAGCTGATTATTCATTTTAATAAATCTTCTCCAAACGCACTACAAGTTGCGCAAATTTCAAATTTTTATCACCAACTCTATCAGAGATACAGAGGTGCAAAATTCCAAAATTTGGAAAAGACTTTTCGGAAGTTTGTAAAAATTAAAGGATACAAGTTTCACAATTGAAATAGTGTGTATTTGTTTCATAATGGGTAGTTGTACCCGTATAGCTAGCTATATTCTCATAAAAAATACTTAGCAAGATTTGATACATTTCTTCTCTAAGAAAAAAAAATGTTTTCTAATGGAAGGCGCGAAAATAGAATAAATATGGACATCACTTAAAATAAAGAGGCATTTATTACCTTTAAAATGGTATTTGTTGCAACCATTTAGGATGAATGGTTTATGAAATATGTGGATTGGCATAAATGGCTGCAAAAACAAAAATCAACGCAAATTGGAAAACAAAAATGGCTACCACGCTTAAACGGTTCAAAATAATTTTTTTTAAGAATTGTTCACAATAATTAATATATAATAGAAACAACTGGAAGAATATTAATTTTTCCTAAAATGGTCGAATAACCAACTTTTTTTACACCATTTGATATAGACCGATCTAGTATGACTTTGGCGCCCCCTGAACCTGACACCCGGGGGCAGGGGCCTCGGTTTGCCCCCTCTTAGATCCGGGCCTGATCAACATTGATAATATAATAATTAAGTACTCTTTGAAAAAATTGTAAACAGTTTCTATCTGACATGCCGACTCAGCCGAGCATCTTACATCAGTTCGCGGGTCGCATTTTGGAAATCTGTACTAATGAAGTGATTAATAAAATGTTCTGCACCATATTTTTTATTCAAAAATTTGTCATGACCTTTTTGTTTTCACAGTCAAAATGGAAAAAGTGCAATATTCGTATGAGTCAATACAATCAGTTAAATTGTCTTTATAACTGTTTACACTAAATTACTAATTATTCCTGACTACAAACAGTTAAACAAAATGTGTCGCTATCTAGACAGACACTACCTATTTGTAATTATTGTTTTTATTACAATGCAACAAGTATTTGGAAATTAAAAGCAATGTGTCACGCGATACTACATACTTAATTGTCCATTATACCGCAAGAACGCAATTGTACGTACATATGTAAAAGATGCATGTAAAAGCACTTAACTTATTAGGGTTTCGCAGAAAAAATTTCAGAACCATTATAATTTTGTCATGTTCATCTGTCTATCTGTCCATTTGGCTGTTCGGCTAACTGTTCTCTCATAATGTCTACATCTTTGGATCGATACGATTGCAAAATATTGAACTTCAGAGTTAATATAACAGTTATGGGCGACTCTTGTCGAATATATTTACCAATTTTTAGATAAACTGGAACTAAATTTACTTAAATGTCCTATATTTTATGCCGAATACTGTGAAAAAATAACGCTATAGAGGTACTCTGACTTAATGTGTGTCCAACTCGCACTTATTGGTAGTAAATTTTTTTATATGCATATTTTCATAAACAATTGGTACAAAAGTATAAATAATATTTTATTTTAAAAAATTCGACGTATTGAAGCTTTGAGTATTTCTAATTAAAAAGTGTCATCTAAAAATGACGAATTTCTGTAGTGCTTAACAACACTCCCCGCTCAGTACGTATAATTTATAGGTTTTGAAAATTGTCGGTATGACATGTTTTATATCGATTTTGAAAGAAATCTCTCAAAGGTTATTATCTGACTGTTATATCCTACGAAAAAAATATACCATGTGATTTTTTTGAAAGTTGCCATTTCTATTATAACGTTTTTATGATAGAAATTGGTACTGGAAAAGGTTTTTTTTTTGAATGTAATGGAAATGTAACTAAAAAAAAATACTATCGATTGAAGCAGCCTCAAGTACATATGAATATTTTTACCGCCTAACTGATAAATTAAAGAAAAATTAAAAAATTAAACTTGGGTAAAAATTTTTTTTTTACTCATTTATGTTGTTAATTAATGTATTAGATCAGTTTTATCGAAAAGTTCACATATAGTTTCATTTAAAAATCTATAAGTTTGTATCATAGCTCGAAAACCATAAGAGCTAGAAAGCTCCTGACTATAACAATCGGTTGTCCCCGTCGATATCTACCACTCCTATTTGAACAATTTTTCGATTAAGTCAACGCTTCGGCTGTAATAAAAATGGCAACTCTCGAATAACTCACACAGTATATGTATATATATTACATCCGCAGCAATTAAATGTTAAGTTCGAGCTATTTAATCAATGATAATAAAACATATTCTATATAATTTTTTGATAAATATTTTACACGAACGTAACATTCCTTATAGTATAGGTGCCTCTATTTCGGCAACATGGTAATCAATATTTGGAATTTTAATGTAGTGATAATTTATTAGAATTCATACATAGATCGTGTGAAAATCGCATCGATTGAACACTGCAGGTAGTCACTACAATATTAAATAAATGTATTAATTAATCCTGTTCATAGAACAAAGGTGATTGACCGAATCAATTACGGAAATCCCTAAATTTTCTAAATCTTCATGTTGGTCGATTTTGTTGATAATACATAACATTTTAATTATCTATTAGTTCGTCTATGGGAATATGTAATTAAATATCCAGTAAAATAAAAAATGATATTTAAAATAGTTTTAAGTTTATGAAAGTTACATACATATTAATAAATAAATTAGTTAATTTAAATAAATAAATATGTTACAAAATGTAGCATTTTGTCGTTAATTTTTTAATTTCCTCTATTTGATTATGTTCATTTACATATCTGATGATAATAATTTTAAAATTCAGTTGGAAAATGACAAAAATATATCAGAAACAAGTAGAAATTTGTTTTACATTTATAAAAAATAAATAAAATCTTTTTTTTTTTTAAAAGCTTTTATTTATTTAACTTGATATGTTAGTATGTTGGTTTAGATCAAATCTTGGAATCAAAATTTTGACAGGTTCTAATTGAGCTAGAGGTTTCAAATTTTGCATACGTGTCTAACCTTGATGACAATGCAATATTGTATAATTAGTTTTTCCCTAATTCGTCCCAAACCAAAATTGTTGATTTTTAGTCCTATGTAACTTTTTGACATTTCGAATTGTCAAATATTGTCCGTTGATTTTACATTGCAATTTATTGTTTCCATAGTTATGTCTGATTAGGGTAAATTAACCGATTATAGGTAAAAAAATTACTTCTTTAATTTTTTTTAAATTAATTGTAATCACACTAAAAAGTAGAAAATAAAATAAAGTAAAAAAAAATGTTTTTCAAGAAAAAGCTTTTATTTAAAAATGGGCTAAAAAAACTAAAATAACTTTTGAGTGAAGTTTGAAGCAATATGCAACATAATTTATAAAAGCTTGAGGCGTTTAATTAAATTTGGTAACTACTGAAAAGTAAAATAGCTACACTTATATCCAAAACAGAAATAATTAATGATAACGCCTCAAGCATTTATAAATTATGTTGCATATTGCTTCAAACTTCACTCAAAAGTTATTTTATTTTTTTTAGCCCATTTTTAAATAAAAGCTTTTTCTTAAAAAACATTTTTTTTACTTTATTTTATTTCTAGAATTAATTTATATTCATACAAAAATCTTAGTTACGTTTCGTATCGAATGTTGACATTGCAAATTTGTTAACGGATCTCAGTACTCAATTCCTCTGTAAAGAGTATTTTGTTGACGGTAAAAAATTATTTAAACCAAAACGGTTCCACTTTATGGTACTTTCTTGTTTTGTTTTCGGTGGTATTTTCTTGTATATATTTCTAGCCACTGGCCTCTAGTTTTACGACTTGAGATTTTATCTTTTTAAGTCTATAAATAGCACTACTTCGTCGGCAATCTTACTGGTCTTGTTCTGTAAACAACTGCAATAAATTTTTTGTGATAGTTCAAAAATTGTATAGGAGCTGATATTTTTTCTGAAATTTACTTTATCAAGTTTAGAATACGTTTAACTAAATTCATAGAAAAATGAAATTGTTAAAGTATTTTTAGTTTACGTTTGATTACAACGCTGAAAGTTTGAAATTTTGTGAAGTATACTGTTAATTAGTGTTTTCCTAGTTTTCTAACTGACTATAATATTTCGCGGAAGTGATTTATAAATTGATTATTTGCATTTTATTAGGGTGACTGCGGGAGAGATGCCGCACATTTTGAAAACTCTTGATAATTCTTAAAGTATGCATTTAATTGATTTGAAATTTGGTACACAATAAATGTAAACATTGTTCTTTAAAACTATTTATAAATAATTCTAATTTTGGGTCACAAAGGATTCATAATTAATATTTTTGTAGAGCCTACAAAGCGGCGTCTCTCCCACACCTATGGGAGAGATGCCGCATCAAAGAAGGTGGGACGCCGCATAGTTCATATTAAAAATTTTGCATTTTACACACATATCCATACATGATGCATGCTATATGTAACCATTTTTGGTACTTTATACATCTTAACCAGTCAACTTTTTTTTTTGTTTCTGAGTACTTTTGAAAACATTCAATACACAGGCAATCATCATTATTTTCGTTATCTTCACTAATATGAGGGCTCTCCCTGATCCATTAATGAATCTTTTATATTTATGTGGCATAATTTACAGTCCAAAGAAAAAAAATTGTATAATTAAGGTATAAGTCTATGTTTTTAACATGTAACATGATGCGGCATCTATGCCAAATTTAAATGCGGTATCTTTCCTTTTTGTTGGGATAGATGCCGCATGTTGCTATAGGAAGCATAGTGCGAAATTCTAACCTAAAATGTTATACACTTCTTTTAAAATATACCTAAATTAATTACAAAACTCATTTTCATTAAAACAATGAAATATACATTCTTAAATTCTAATGAGTTAAATGCTTGATAAAATATTATGTTAAAAAACTTACTTTTCAATAATAAAAAGTTGGATAATTGCTAAACTAATGGACTAATCATAAATGTTACTATGTACAGCTTAAATAAATAACTTATTTTAAACACATAATCCATTAATCGCGCTATCTATCAATCAACGGACGGACTATGGCTACTGGGGCATCTCTCCCGCACTTACCCTACATATTATTCTTCGTCGATTTAAAATAAATTGAATAAAAATTTATTCAAATAAAGTTTGCATCATTTAATAAATCATTTTGTGAACCTGATTTAATTTTTTTTTTATAACAACATTGAAAACAAAAATTTTACAGTTATCTAAAGTTTTTTGGGTAGCTTGTGGTAAGTATGTTTTGTCAAAAATTTCTGTATCGATTGTTTCGAAGAAGTAGTCAATCGGCCAGCGAAGGATTCAGAAAAATTTTGTTTTTGCAATGTAATAATTTTACTAACAAATCATTTTTTGTTAGTGTAGTAATCTTACTAAAAAGTCATTATGTATTTTCAATAACTAAATCTACATGCATCCAAAACTTAACTTTATTTTTATTATATAATTATAAATCTATTTACACACATTTTTATAATAAAGTTAAATTAAGAATGTAATCAAATTTAATGATAATAATAAATTTATTATATTATAAAAATTAAAAATAATTCAGGAAGATTTTATCTCTGAATGATTGAATGGCCTGAATGCTTGTGACCAGTCGTCGCCGTAGCAGCCGGGTAAATAAACATTCAAAATAGAAACAATATTTAAAATGTTACATAAAATAGTCTTTTAATAAACTATTAAAATGATAATTAAAACTTAAGACGAGTAATTTAAAATAAATATTCTTTTTTTTTTATTTACGAGTGGTTCTTGGGTATTAAAATTCAAAACATTATTATAGTTAATTAATGTATGCATTTCATCTTTAAACCAACATAAGTACCTAGGTATTTTATCAATTTTTATAAAAACAGTTTTAAAGTTTATTACAAATTTGAGTAACTGTCAATTTTTTTAGAATATTTTCTTGTTTATTGGAAATTAGATTGTCTTAAAGGGCGATGAAGGGATTTTCATTACTTTTAATTATAATTATTATTTATTTTTATTACGAAACTGGAGCCATATTTTTGAAAAATACGTAACCAAAAAAGTTTATATTATACACGAAATATCTTTGCAAAGAAAATAATTCACTGCCGTTTTTCCATTATACATATTTTCTTTATTTTAAACCACTTGTACTACATATATATGTATACCTACACGTATTTCTAGCCGTATACTCGCCACTTTAAGTGTATTGAATTGTGCAATATTTTTGAATAACTTAAACAAAGATGGATATATTCATCGATTTACAAAAGTATCGAAGCACCACAAGTTTAAGGGAAGTTTTATATATAGATATACTGTTTTGATAGCTCATAATTCAAACTTATATTTATCCATTTTTGTCCATAATATAACTGAAAATTCTAAGGAGGTCCATACACTTCTTTTCATTTTCCACAACTCTTATCTTTGAACTTGAAATCTGTGTAATGATTTGTTTTTGTCAATTTGCTTAATAGTAGGTAAATGTATTTGAATTCAACTGAATCGTTAAAAATAAAAAAAAAATATATTTCCCAAATAATAGTAAAAATTGTTAGATTTCTCGACAAATTTGAATTATGACCAATTAATTTATTTCATGCTTACTGAAAAACCTACTATTCAACTACATGAAATTATCTAGACTTTTCCTAGCAAGAAGTACATATTTAAAAAATATTTCGATAAACAGAAAAGAAATTAGATAAATGCTGAAACTATTAAATCAACGAACCGGAACTGAGTCCAAACGATTTCAGTCGCTTTCTTAAATAAACATTAAGACTGTACAGTCGGATGACACAACATCTATCATTGCCAAAACAACGGTAGAAGCTGATCGCGATCAGTGATCACACATGCATTTGATGCTACCGCGGACGGGCAGCATGGGTAACACACTCGCAGTGTAGTGACGATTTCTGTAAAGGTTTTAGATGAATAACATAATATATTATAGGTGCATAGATACAACAGTATTGCCGCCCAATACGTAATATAGGTACATGTAACTAAACAGAGAGAGAGTTATATTTCCATACCTTATTGCTGTACGTTTTATACGGAATTTAGTGCGTTGATACACGAACTGTATCGTGTTAAGAATGTACTGGATTAAGACACCTCTGAATTTTACGTAAATTTGTGAAATTTCAATCGACACATTTATGGCTCACTTTTTAAGATCGGAGAAAAACTTTGTATATAGGTGCATTAAATTATTCCGTTCTATATTCCATTTTACTATGGTTTGTGGATGCCAATGTGCTGTATATTTATTTGTATATATGTATGCCTATTGGGCGCTATGCATTATGTAGCGCGGTGTATTGAAATCACATAAATATGAATAAAATAGAAGAACTGTATTATGGGTAATATACAAAACAATTTATGTGAATTCTTTTTTAATTCTATTTTATATATTTTATATATTCCAATGTTTTTCCTTTTTTGTAATATTTATGTGCCATATAAAATTGGTTGGGTATTATAAACAATTTTTCATATGAGATTATTAGCAATATACGTACATACTTACAAGGATAACTATATTCTATAGAAATACATATTTTCTATAGTATATTTGTTTTTAAGTATTATTTCATTCATATTTCTATATTTTTTATTTTGTAGAAGTATAAAGAAAATTGTACACACTCAGTCGTCTAGATTTGTTTCATGAACGACTATTAACAATTCAGCAATTTAATGTACCCAACAAGAAGTTGAAAAAAAGGAAAAAAATCAAATTAGTATGTATTAAAAATATCAAGATTAACATGATGGTGTAGGTGCGGGGAATTTAATACGATTTTAACAGCATAACATTAAAATATGAAAAAAATTAAACTTCACCATAACTTTGCAATTAATGAAACTACATAAATATGCAACCACCTATTGCATATCGACCACCATTTTTCGATGATGCGTTCCATTTGAAAAAGCAATCTAAAATTGTCAAATTTATTCCATAACTTGGAATATAAATTATAAGTTATTAAAAAAAATTAACATAGATTAAGCGCTTTACTCATAATTAGAAGCTAGAAGCAAAAGACGTATTTTTAACATTTTTTCAAAAAATTATGTAGGAGTTCGATTTGAAACCGTTTACACATAAGGCATTCTTCTAAATATAAAAAAAAAATATTTTCCCTTCGCCCAACAACGACGCGTTAAAGTAGACGTTTAGGAAAAAGTCTTTCAGAGGATGCAGCGACGAGCTTCAGTGGGTAACCCAAAATCAGAAAATCAGACGGGGTTTCAACAAGTACTGTTTTTCTGGATCACTAAACCTAAAATTATATCGGTGCAGGAAAATGAAAATATACTGCTTAGAAAAAATCGAAATGTCGCCTATCACAGAGAGTGACGAACTTTAGACTACTTGGACAGAGTCGGTGACGGGACGAGTATTGCAGGAGAACTATAAAGGACTTGAAAGGAGCACCATTAGACTGTCGCGTCAAGGTTTTTAATGAACAAGTGTATTTTAAGACGTTGTGATAAGTTTTTACTTTAACCGTGTGGTTTTAAGCATATCAAGATTTTTTTAGTCTTGCATAATGTTATTCATATCTTTTATCTTTTCTGCCAAACCCATAATAGAAAGTATAGTTTTATTATTATTATTTTTTTTTATATCTAGTGATTTTTGAAGTTTTTCTTCAAAAGAAAAATGACTTTATTAAAATGAACTCTTAAAATTATAGTTCATGTCCTGTTAAACTGAGTTTCTACCTCGTTTGTTTAAGAGACTCCGATGGTTGTCGCTAACAAAAATTATTTTAATAAGTTTCATTGTAATATTTGTACAGTTCTCTGTGTTTAGCTTTCAAATACCCGTACAGTACGGCCGTATCTCTAAAATAAATAATTGAAATAAATATTTTTGCAATTTCATGTTTCCCTATGATGGACAATTAAATGGATTATATTCAAGAAAAGCTCCAGTAAAACAAAGCAAGTTCATAATTTAAATAATGACTAAATTAAAAAGCATTTTCTGTGGTTACTTAAGGAAGCTGTCCAGACAAATAATTTTTACCAGCTTATACGTTACTTTTACATATTGTAATTTATATATTATGTAGGTATTATTCAGTGAAGAGACAACTCTATATACACAACCATATTGTAGAAAATATTCTTATCTAACTTAAAATATCAAAATGTAAATATAAGAAAACATAGAACAAACATTCGTTCATAGCCTTCTTCGTTCTTTCTTTCTATGGTCTCGTTAAAATATACATATTATGTACAAGCACATATCGTATTTTTCTGACAAAAAGTGAGCAATGTGAATTTTTCAATACAAGAGTTATGAGCTAGATTGTTAGAACAAAACGATGAAAAACAAGATAGAATAGGTCCCTTGTGGATCATAATGAAGAATATCCCCATACATTTTAAAGAAGATATACCTACCAGCAAAGAACAAGTGATACAGTCAAGCTACATGACTAGCGCTTGGTTTGCTTCACTTATATAACCATTCGATTCCACTGTATAAGGTTACCAAGCAATTGTAGATATGTGGTGTACATATACATCTTTCTAAATTATATATAGGATGAATAGTCAGAGTCTATGCATTATATCATACATATTGGTTACTTAAAAATGTGTCTGTACGTCCACAATCATTTTTGTCATAAGAATGATCAGAGCCACTGAACTTTTAAGAAAGGAGTTCAGCAACATTTGCTAAAATTTTTATGCTTTTTTTGTTAAAGTGATATACAGTTTCAATGGTTATGAATAGTTACTTTCTAATACTGAAACCTTTTCTAGGAGTCGAATATCAAATTTCTCTGACAATGTCAGACCTTTTAGTCTGCCGGTAGTTCGGTACCCCAGTAACATTTAATCAACTTCCTTACAAATAAATTTTATTTTTCTCGTAGTCCTTATAAATGTCTTACTTTAAACTTTTTTGGATATATAGGTATAAAGAGAAGTTTTTTTTTTTTTTTTTTTTTTTTAATAATAACGAACAGAATTTTGTATTCAAGGGTCTTAGGTAACATATATTTCTAAAATATGTCAATAGATCGTTCTTGATATGAATTTTCAATCCTTTTTTTCCTGAACCTATAGCAATAATGTGATATTGGAGTATTCTTTTTATGATGGAATATGTTTTTATAAATTTCCCTTACAAATACGAGTTCCGGATAGAACTTGAATGTGTTAAAATTTAATTCTTGTAAGACAGCTAGTATTCCGTTCAGTAGATGTAACAATGTTTACGAAGTTCCCTGACAATTTTCCTTAGGTTTTCTTAAGACTAAATATTTTAAAAGCTGCTCAGGAAGTTTTATCACTGACATTTTTAGTTATCAGAAACAAAATAATTCTTTCGTCAATTCAAAAATAAAGAAGCTAGGATTAAACTCGAGTCATGATTAAAATTTTTGAAGTGCTTTAACAAGTTTTTTTTTTTAAGTGCCTCAAAGTTTACAAATTAACCGGCTATCTGCGTTTACGTTTTGGGGAGAAATCTGAGACGTAAGATTTTTGTTTTCCAATACTTTTCATAACAATAATCGAATACTTGAAAAAATGTTTTAAATGATTAATTTTATTTAAATTGGTTTGGGAAAGAACAGTAATGAAATGCTGCTATTTTCCTTCAGCTCAAGGTCTAATGCGTAGGTTAAGCTGATAAAAATTTTGTTACACGAAATGCTACAGTGGCCACTGACTTTAAGACAATATATAACTCAATGTTCATGTAACACCATATCCACTAAAATAATATGAGGCCACATTATACAACACATACAGTTCTTACTACATAACCGAATGGAAACATGAGTAAAAGATGCTATTATTTGTTCATAATATACGATCATAGTTATATATGGCGCTGTTTCTATTCTTTAGGGATTCTGTGTACTAGCGGTCGATCGAATAAAAAATATATGAAAATGGTATGAGTGAGTAAGAAAGAAGAATATAATATTATATATCGAAGACTACCACAGTTACTACTATATCATGCTTTGAAACATATAAAAATGATACGCAAAGGGACATCATTTTTTAAATAATTGACTCAAGTCCGGTGGTAAAAAAAAAAAAACTGAAATAGAACTAATAGAAGTATGTAAGTTATGATACAGCTATGCTACTCAAACTTTGGTTCGCCTCTTGGCCCACTTTTTACTTGATTATTGTAGAACCATCGACTTTTTTCACTAGATGATATAGAAGTATTACAGTTACTGGATATTGAGGAAGCAGAGAAGAGGTGGCATGAGAAGGACATTTTTGTTTTAAGAATTCTATAGTAACTAAATAAAATAAGAAATTAAATAGATACGAACAGAATAAGAAATTTTAGTAATATCATTATGGAAAGAAATTCAACAATAAACCTTTATCTGCTCTTAATTACCTATTTTCTGAGTTTTTTAAAAGAAGTATACTTTGCCCTTTTCATAAATAGTTGTGAGGGACGTGAAAACTAATCAAAGGGACAATGCTAAATATCACTCATTTTGTTAATATTTGTTAATTATTTTTAATAAATTAATTTTTATTTCAAGATTATTAATCTTAATAAGCTATAAACTAATTTTAACAAAATTATTAAAGGACAATGGGCGAAACTCTATGGGAAGCTGCTCCCTAGCGCCCAAGGTTGAGACCGGTGCTGATCGATAGCCCTGGTCAAGTAGTCCAACTTTGTCAATGAGCACGTTCATGGAGAATCTGGCCTTCAAAAGTTATAGGGCGTCAAAGGTATAAAAAGTCTGCACGTGGCCATAGCCAAACGGGATACTCTGTATAGATACAAATGGGTTATAAGACATGTGGTGAGCCGGCCTATCATTGTGTAAAACCACTTTACTGGCAAGTGGCCTAACCTCGTTTTTTCACGTGGCTTATGGCAGAAGACGTACCGAGCGGCTTCAAACCTGTACATTGGGAGTATCCGAAGAGAAGTTTGGGAGTCCTACCGGTGGCGATTTCTGGCAGACCCCTTGGTAAATTGGAAGGGGACTCTAATGCCCGCTACAGATCAACACACATCGTTTCCTTAAGAAATGGCCACATGGAGTATGCAAAACTTATTGCACGTCAGAACTTTTGAAGGCCAGGGTCTCTATACCTAAGATGGGTATATTTGTGACCTGCTAGAAAGGGGCTTTCAGAAAATACATATCTCACCAGTGGGCGCTGGGGGGCAATTTTGCGCATTGTCCTTTGTCTGGGACATTTGAGCATTTCCATAAAACTGCCTGAAAGTCAATAGTTTCATGTTTCTAGCACTTATCAAACACAAATTAAAAAATTAATCTCTAAGTTTGCAGTTGAAAACTCCACGAAAGGAACGGACTAAGTCACATTTTATTAATTTTTTAGGAGAAGAAATTAAAAATGTCAAGACTTAAAAAAATAAGAAACTCAAGTTAACGACACTTTATTTTATCCCTAAATATATTTACTTTACATGGCGTTTATTTAACGTACATAAAGCCGAAAAAAATAAAACAAAAAAAAAAAATTAATAGAACTACATATTTTGGATCTACCCCATTCTTTTCGCGGGGTCTTCAATTTTATCTAAATAATATCTGACCTGCTACTTTTCTGTAGTTGAATGAATATTTGATACTGCAAAGTAACAGACCAAGCCCTAAGCGTATGTGTAAATAACTGTGGATAGCAGTGTGTCTGAGTGTGTCAGATACCGCTTAAGGCATTTAGTTGTTCGGGGTCGGTTACCGAATGCACAATGCATTATAATGTATTGTTAGACCATTATTGCTTGAACTGCACGTTGCCCTGTCCGATAATACGTGTTGTGTAGTTGTGTGTGTGAACACTCATACAGAAACAAACATCAAACCCACACCACTACAAACAGTGTGTACCTACACAACATAGTGGGGGGAAGTAGAAGGTTTTTTTTTATCTATACTGGTATCACTAGTGCATAGATAGCAACTTGGTTTCTGATTATTCTGTGTAACAGACAGTTCAATAAAACACATAAACATGTCAGAAAAAAATTTGGAAAAAGTTACGAAAAATTTAATTTGGAGCACAAATAAATTTAAAATCACAAAACTGCTCTTTAAAATGACTGCAGTTTGATGTCAGAGTGTCGAATGAGTATACGTTAGCGTTGTCATACAATAAAAATAGTTTTGTTTCGGTGGAATTTGTAGTTAGCGCATAATTTGATTTACTCCTTTCAATACGTGCCCCTCTCATGCCACCTTTCCCCTACCTGCGATCTGAATATCCAAGAAAAATTACTAGAGGTCTTTTTATTAGTAATTTTGTGGGAAATCAAATTCAAAAATTTCTAATTAAAACAACACCAAATAACAAAAAACAAAAGATTAAGTGAAAATAAAACAGATGTTGAAACTCGGTCTTAAATTAAGCGTAAAATTATCAGCTCTTATCAGATTAAAAAAAATAATTGTACCATTTGTTTGATGTTAACTCGCTATCAGATTATCTATAGCACCTAGGTACTACGACGGAAATACATTGCATTTGGATTATTTTTTATTCTTTTTAAATGCATTAAGTCTGCATGAAGTTGAAGAAGAAACATTTAGTAATAATTTTGGGAAAATTAAATTTTTGGGTTTTACCACTTTTCTGAATGGGAGATTCGCCAAAAATATGTTCTATAAGGTATTCATAATTATGATATTTAAAGTGTTAGAAATATTCTACTAAAATTTTATTTTTAAAAAAATGAAAAATCAAAAAGTTATGGGCGTTATAGTGCGCGGACTTTACTAAAATTCATTGACGTTATAAAATTTTAATCACTTTTTTCTGGAGACTATGTTTTTTGACATGGTTCCGCGTGTATCTCAAAAAGTATTTGAGGTATTTACATAAATCAAAGTGCATATTATTTCTCGATACCGTTATTTTGGTAGGAACTAGGGTAATATATTTTCAAAATGGCGGCTGTTTATACTCGAGAAAAAATGGTAATTTTTGACGACTTATTTTCAAAATGCGGTTCCTTGCTGGTTTTTATTTTTTTCCTTAGATCTTAGTGCCATAACTGCATACATATATTTTTAAAAAATTCTTGATTTTTTATTTTAGTTTACTGGGGATTTCAGAACCCGCGGAACCATCACGGTGGAAAAATCTCGCAGTGTCGATCAACGACATTTATATTAAGCTCGTTTTTGAATTTAAAAAAAAATTACAATCTCAATAAGACATGTAGAAACAATGTTGTATATATATTTTGTAGTAAAATATTCAATTTTTTAATAAAATATTATTTTATTTGTATAAAAGAAAAGGTTCGATTTTTGACGTGTTTTGGCGAATCTTCCTTTAAGCTTAAGATACAGCAAAATTTCTAAAAAATCTTTTTTTTAATTTTATTAATAAATAACTACTATAGTATATTTTTTTAGTTCAGAAATGACGTCATTATCACCTCTTTCCAATTTATGATGTTAGCCGTCCTTTAAAAAAATTATACAGTACTGGTCCTTAAAGTACTACATAAATTATTTTTATTTTTTCGTTTTCTCACTTATTTCAATTGACAAATTATATAAGATTTCACTTACGGCTTTGTGTATACTGAATGAAAGTTAGAAAGAGATAACATACCATTAAATTAGGTATTATTAAATAATTTTTACCAACAATTTTTTATTTGATCCACCCAGCTCATATTTTTATGATACCTAGGTAGTAAGGTAGCACACAGTAAGGTATCATAAAAATATGAATTGAAATGGGTGGATCAAATAAAAAATTGTTGGTAAAAATTATCTAATAATACCTAATTTAATGGTATGTTATCTCTTTCTAACTTCCATTCAATATACACAAATCCGTATGTGAAATCTTATATAATTTGTCAACTGAAATAAGTGAGAAATCGAAATAATGAAAATAAATAGTTATGTACTATTTTAAGGATCAGTATCCTATAATTTTTTTAAAGGACAGCTAACATCATAAATTGGAAAGAGATGAAAATGACGTCATTTCTAAAACAAAAAAATATACTATAATAGTTAATATCGACTTGTTTAAAAATGCAATTTTTATAACTTTGTATCCAAAAATGCTTTTCTTATTCAAAAATTAAAAATTTCTTTGATTAGTTTCCTTGGACCCAAAAAAATATTATTAAAGTATTTCTTTATTTAAAAAAAAAAAACTTTACTTGTTTTTGAAACAAGATTTCGGTTGTGTGGTCCTAAGCAGACTCACAATTTTTTTTTTCTAAATTATATTTCTTATTTATATGAGGTGAGTGGAGAACAAGAAAAGTGATGGAAGACACGGATCTGAAAGGTATACATATGTACGTCTGGCCCCGTCTTCTTAAAAAAAACAGTTTTCTAATATTCATCTGGAATCGTAACGCGGGGCTAAAGAAAAACCTTTACAGGCATAGCCGCTAATGGGATTTGAACCCATGCTCTGTTACTGCCTAACCACCTTCTGCTACTTGACTGGCTAGTTAAAGGTATCTTAATTTTTTATTTTAATTTGGTCGTAGCTTTAAAATAATAGTCAGGAAAAAATTATACAATACAGGCAAAATCAACGCCAATTGGTCTGGCGTCATCAAACAAATGCAACAAATTAAACTCAATAAATTAGACGTACCTAGTTTTTTGTCGCTTTTCTTTTTTGTTATTTTTATATTAAAATAACTACCTACCTATAGTAACTTAAGGTTGTATGTATAATTTGGTTTCATTTATTAATGACGTCAGACCATTTTTAGTTGATTTAACTTATACCTACAGGGTTATCCTACTGTTCTATGTATATAATGGATAAACCAAAATACTTATTGTACAATTTTGACCACATAATATGCCTACATCCCTACATAATATATACGTAACGTATTATATTGTAAGATGTATTCTATTTCATATTGAGAAGTTGGATGGTTGAAGAGAAGTGAAATACCCTGGGGAGAATGTTAAGAGTATGTTTCAACTTCATTAAAAATGTAAAAGTTCTGTGTTTTGTGAAAAAAGGAAAAGTTGGTCATTACATTATACATATGTACTTATGCAACAACTTCCATATCTTACCTATTTGTCGAATAGATGAGAATCAAATAGTGAACGAAACCATTGGCGAGTTAGTCCAATTGCTTTCTGATTCTGTTCGTACTGTTTTGATTATAATTGAAAAGGCTCCGATTACAATTTTTTCCTCAAGTAGGTATTTCAATTCTGTTTGAAAAATGTTTGTTTTGAAATAAAAACTAAAACACTAGAACAATATTTATCGTTAAATATTACTCTAAAAAAATAATAATTATTTCAAAACTCGATAAATTATCGGGAAAAATTAAAAAAAAAAAACAATCCTCGAACGAGTGGCTTATTAGCAAAAATTTAAATGTTATTCAGAGTATATTGGTGCAAACCTTTATGATGGTAGCATATGAAAGTTTTATATTGACCTATTTTAATTTTATCGAAAAAAAATTGCCATTGCTTCAAATTCTATGTCTATAATTACGAGTTCTATGGATTTTATTAAAGTGTTCTTATGCTGATTACGTCATTAGGATAAAAAATATTTTTTTTTTATAATGCTAAATCAAACTGATTTTACTTTGCCTTGATTATTATTTTAGGGTAATTAGAGTGTCAGTTGTTAATTTTTGCAATTAATAACCGAGTTTTGCCCGAATATGTAACTTAGACTTTGAAATTCACTTTTCTACTGGCCCCGTGATCCAAAACTTATTGCAAATCAAAAAATCGACGTCAAAAATGTATAACTTGCTCAGAGCTTCCTGTTTTTATTACAACTCAAAACTGTGACGTTATCTAAAAGTTAAAAGCTCCAAAACTTTTAAAAGGAAACACATCCTTATGTAACTGCTATAAATATAGGTGATCACCAGAGATGGGAACAAAAGGTCCCTAACAGAGTCGTCATATAAAATATTTTGTACTGGGGGCCTACGAACAGAACTGGAGGGCTGTCATAAAACGTAAAAATATTATCAATCTTTTTAAAAATCAGTTTTACGACGTTTTACTATTAATACCACACCATTAATGTTATTTTGTGTCTGTTTGTGTTTTTTAATTGCCAATATTATGAATCATTTTGCTTGTTATATGTACATACATATCTTTATATTTTTCTAATGCAAAAACAAAACCATGTTCAATCTTGTGAGCGACCTACTAGAGTGATACAATCTACTAATATAATCAATTTTGTTTACATTAGGGCAGGTATAAAGAAGGTGACATGTACATATTATTAAAATAATCACAACGGAAATAGAGATATTGTTTACAATATAAATGTTTTGAATTCGTTTAAATTAATTTCTATTACGGTCGACCACTTATTTATTCAACATTAATTTTTTAAAATTATTTTTAAAATTAAAATTATATATTAAATTATGAAAAATGGGTAATTTTTGATTTTTACTGATTTGTTCTTTAAAGCTTCCTTAGGCTAGTCATCAAATCCAGGGGAAAATCCTCAGCCTTCTAATAAAATTTATAGCCCCCCAATTCAAAATATTTTATATGGCGATTCTGTTCGGGACCACTGTTCTCCCAAGTCTAGTGATCACTAAGAGTTGAAATTAATAAAAAATATTAAAATGTAACTGAAATTGTAATATGTACAATATTTTTACCTATTTATATATAAAAATAAAGTAAATTACTTTTTCTAAAATTAAATAGAGGATATTTAAAATATTGTTAATAGAAAATACACGTCACACTTATATAGATCGATCACAGACTGAATCCTGTTCGACCAGGTAATTTCTTAGTTTACATAAAAACTAAATAGATTGGATGCAGTTTATAAGTTATTACATAAACGTTATTACTAACCATAAATAATTTCCGTTCTAACGTAAGGTGAGTGACAAATATGTCGTCGCTTCTTCCATCATTGCCGGAATTTCCGGTTAGTGACTTAGTTGTTTGGTAGTGGCTCTCTTCATGTAAAGATAGCACAAATAAGTATTTACCTTTAAAATACATGTATACAAGCAAAATACATGCATATGGGTGTATTGAGAGTAAATCACATCTCAATTCTATACATGTATACATTTTGTACCAAGAATATACATATTATATTTTATCAATAAAATAATGTTGCAACTTGAAATGAGATTTTGTCCTCACACAAGGAAATAAGTCTTGACAGGATATGAATAATTTTTTAAGAAAAAGGATATAATTTTTTTTAAATCGATTGAAAATAATAGCACTATGATGTTTTAAATTATAAAACATTTACAACGAGTTATTAATGTTTGGAAAAACAATATTTGATGACTTACCGTAAGAATTCCACATCCAAAGATTCTGATTTTTGATTACTGGGTGATTCAAGGCTTTTTGTTTTGGACGCAACCTGCAACGGAAACGAAAATTGTACAATTCGAAACTAGTCTTTTGCATGAAACGAAATATTAAGATTTATCAGCAAAGTTTAATACAATTTTATGGATAATGTTACTGA
The DNA here is from genome assembly GCA_035578155.1 of Brachynemurus nebulosus. Lineage (NCBI taxonomy): Eukaryota > Metazoa > Arthropoda > Insecta > Neuroptera > Myrmeleontidae > Brachynemurus > Brachynemurus nebulosus. The sequence goes on along the minus strand of JAPWDM010000006.1, from coordinate 49,534,827 downwards.
AAATATTTAAGTATATGCTTGATACTTATATACTGTATTTAAAGTTTCTAAATGAATATTTGGACTATAAAATATCGCTTGTTGTAAACAAATATATTAATTTAACTAAATTAAAAGAAGTATTAGTTGGTAATAGAGAAGTAAAAACTACTTTTAAATTTACAAAAATTTACAAATTTAAGAAAAAGTAAATTTTTTTAAAAATGGAATTTATTTACTTCTTTTTTGTCGATATTATTTTAACTTTCACCTTCTTAACAATTGTCTTTTATTATCATTTTGCACTCTGAGTTTCTGTTTTCGTTAGAGATTGTCAAGCTGGCTTTTCACCAAATTTATCCATAGCATGCATACGTAATATCTGTAGAAATTTTTTTACTTCGAAGATGTTTAAGTTTTTTTTAAGTAATTGTAACTCTATTTTAACCAAACGGGATAATCAATAGAATATGATCAATAAAATGGGATAATCAATAGAATAAAATTACTTGAATTTTGTTATATTAGGGACTAACGTCGTAGATTTTGTACAGTTTTTGTTTGTATTATTGAATTCCTCAACATATTAGATATCTTGGCTTAATTTTATACTCATTAAACTATTATGCTAGAGTTATTTTAATTTAGATATACCATTTTATTACCTTTTTAATATATCTGGCTATAGCTGCCATAATTCAAAATTAAATATTTTATGGCATATACACACAATAATCACACACTGATGTAAACAAATTTTTCTGTATTTATTACACACTGTAACTTATAAAATAACATTTGTACATAACCTCACTTGTTTAGTGAACAGATCACGCGATCACAAAACAAAATAGGATCAAACAGATACACATATGTATTGTGTGTTTCGTCTATGTATTAAATATAGCAGAGATTTTTGATATTATAGACATTATTTTAATAACGTTTATTTATGGTCCTTGTTGAATACATTAGTTGAAAATGTTTCGAGTTTATTTTGTAAAATGAGATTAGATAATATTACATTTACAATAAATTTATAATATTGCTAATAATTTATACCGATTACGATGGGTTGGTTGATTGTTTGGATTTAAGAATTTACCTGTTTTTGCATCGATTATTTTACTGTCAGTAAATATGACTGTGTTCGGTCTACATACATACATAATATTTTTTATTAATGCGATATCGAAAATGTAAGGTAGAAATATCGTTATAAATTATCAATTTACTTGTAAATAGTATATTATTTACCGGGACTCGTAAGTGCAATTTTTGCAGTATAAAATTTATTGAAAAAGTAATTTTAATAAAAATGAATAATAGGTGTCTGTGTTGCTCTTTATTATAGGATATTACTATCTGAGACCAAATTCATTATTAAGTTTTTATGCTCTATTTTCCATGAAAAAATGCATTCACTAATTGGCGGGAAACGGCAATTACCTATGTGTATTGTAAGGTAAGTCAATTTTGGCCCGCTATCTTCTGTAGCTTCAGTAGGAAAGCCAACTGTAGAATAAAAAAAAAGCTTATGCCTCAAGTTACTTCATATCCTTCATATTATGTAAACGAAAACTTACAAATCAAGTGGCTGAAAAATATTGTTTTTATTTCCCGGAGATATTTGTTATTTTATGTAAAATAAATATTATTAAAAAAAAAAAATACAAAAAAGTGACATATTATTGATAGAGACCTATTAACTCACATGTTCTTCCGTTGAAATTGTAAAAAAAAAATATACTTATTGGAAGCGCCGGGAACAACTATTGAATAACTGGTAAATTAAGGAATTAAAGTGGGATAGACAGCTTGAAACAGTTTGTAGGTATTATGCAATCTAATTTCTTCAATTTCGGGACTAATATATTTAAAAGTTTTAACTAGAATAGTTTAAAATAATACAAAAAATATTTCAGACTAGAATTTATTAATTTCATTGTCAGATGGTTTATTTGTTTTTAAATTATTACATGATTAATAATTTTTTGTAAGATAATTTATTTTACTAGTTTAATCAGATATATTGAATCTATATGAAACATGGTAAATATTATAAAAAAAAATAATTTGAGACGACTAACGATTTTTGTTTTAATAAAATAGCTATAATCGCTATAGTTGCACTATAGTCGACAAAAAAAGTTTCTTAGAACTTGTGTTCTCATCTATCATGTCGATATATGATGAAAATCATCATCCTTCCTCTTTAAAGTTTGGGTCAGCTTAGCAGAAAAAATCTTTCTGCTACTCGATCATAGCGAAAATAAAGTTTCTCAATATGTTGTGATGTCAATGTTTTAAAAGTCATATAATAAATATATTTATTTATTCAATGCACACAAATTTAAAAAAAATCGATAATTTCATGAAGAGTATACTTTTTCTACTTAACCTCTAAAAAACGAATAAAAATAACGGGAAGACCATAAAGCTCAAAATTGACATGTGGACCAGTATTAATTTTTAATCGTCGTCGTCGTAGTTAAAAATTTTAAAAATATATCATATTACAATTTTATATGTTCGCAACAAGTTTATTTTAATTAACTTTTTAGGAATTGAAATGCCTACTGCCATAAATGCGTTTTATATAATATGTAAATAAACAAATAAACTTTTGTTGCTTTAAATAAAACAATTTACTGAGTATGTTCTAGTTTGTAAAAATAATTACTCATACAAAAGAATTGAGAAAAAAACTAATTTATTTTTTAAAAGTGATATTTAAATTTTCCTTAAAGGAACAGCAACAACAACAACAGCATGGACTATTGAAATTTATTTATTGTTTCATAAACTCACAAAAAATTGTTTATTTTTTATTTTATCTTCAATTATTCTAGTTAATTGATTAGTTAATTTTAAATCTCATGGTGATTATACGGTATGATACAGCTTAAAAGTTTGGTATATTATAAAATCTAGCTAATAAAACATACAACTATGTTCAAAAAATACGTAAAACTCATAGATTTCAAATTTTAAATTGGCAACTGAAAGGGCAAGTCAATAGAAATCAGAAAACCTATTCTCTCTTTTCTTCAGCCTTTTTGATAAAATTAAAAATTGTGTACATATTTTTTAGCTAGTACTGTAATAAATTAATTGAAATTTATATACACCAAAAACATTTGAGAAAATATAAATAACAATACTTTAAAAATAACAATTATTACAGGGTCATTTTACTAAATTAATTATAAGTAAACGATTTTGTTTTTATAAAATCCTAAGAGTTATGAAAGGAAATATCTTAATTGTTATAAATAGTTGCATATCATTCTCCACTATTTTATTAATAGCTTCTTTTCTGGTTAGTTTTTTTTACAAATCTTTTTTACTTAAGTAATATTTTTATTTAAAAATTATAGCAATAAATTGAACAATTTTTTTTAAATTTTATATTACAAAAAGTAACCAATTATTGCATATAAAATTATTATTAATATTATAGTAATAATATGTTGAAAATTCATCTTAAAAATGTAAAATGCATAAAGTGAATTTAATTGGTACATTTCCCCTATGTATAATAAAGCGCCAAATTTTTTTTACAGTATACCGTTTGGCGCCCTGCGGTACTCATCATTACTACAATACTATAATAAAATTTAACCTTGAAAATCAGAACATATTGATAAGAAAACACAATTAATTTTGTAATAGAGTAATTCATTGATTATATTAGCTTCTATTGAAAAAAAGGTGTATTCATGTTAAATTCAACGATACAGTGAATCCCCTGTAAAGACTAGCTGTATAACTGAGTAGTGCAATACAAACATCTTATAATTAAATCGTTTTTGTATGACAGTTTCATATAATTCGACAAAAACCCACAACAAGACGTCACCAAAATTAATGAATTGTAATCTACACAGAAATATTGACCTCTTTTTCACTATTACTGGCATCACTACTCGCTCCGGGCGGCAGTTTTACGGGGTGCCAAAATCATAACGGGTCTATATCAAATGGTCCAAAATAGGTTGGTTTGTCGATCATTTTAGAAAAAATTAATATTCTCCCAGTACGTAGTTTCTATTGTATTTGAGGTATTAAGAACAATTCCTAAAAAAATTATCTTAAACCGTAGGTATAGTAGCCATTTTTGTTTTCCAATTTGCGCTGATTTTTGTGTTAACAGCTTTTTACGCCAATACACATATTTCATAAACCGTTCAACCTAAAAGGTTGAAATAAAAAAAAGTTTTATAGAAATAAATTTCTCTTTATTTTAAGTTATGTCCATATTTGGCCTATTTTCGTAAATTTCACAAGAAAACTTCATCTAAAGTTGGATATCAAAATTTAGCAAAATTCACTTTTTGAGCATTTTCTTTTTTTTTTTTATAGAAGGAGTGTTTTAAACAGCTTAATATTTCTTATGGGAATGGTTGTATATGGGTACAACTACCCAAAAAAATTTCAATTGTGAAACTTGTATTTTTTTAATTTTTACAAACTTCCAAAAATTGACTTTCTTTTACATTTTGGAACTTTGATCGGGCTGATGATAAAAATCTGAAATTTTCACAACTTATAGTGTTTTCGGTGTAGGTTTATTGAAATAAAAAATAATCTTATATTTATCCTTTACAAAACCCTCAATTTTTGCCGCAATGGGAAAAATAGGAATTTTGTAAAGGACTTATATACTTATGAGTTTCTTTTTAATAATAATTTATTTTTAACACTACGGAGGGAGGGAGTGCCACTATTAAGCGACTTTTTTTTTTGAAAATTATTAAAATTTATGGTAAATGCCTTGTAAATTAGCAAAGCAAAGTAATTGTAATACCCATATTAATAATATTAAAGTTTATTGATTTCAAATTGTAACACTGAATGTGATATTAGTTGTGTAACATATTTTAATATATATGAATGAACTTTTTTTTCTTTTTTAAGAAACGATAAAAATAATAGCGAATGTATCAGTTGATTATAAGAAAAAAAAATTTAAAAAGAAAAAACTTAATTACATTTGTGTAGATCATGTATGTGAGATATGTCAAATTTTGCAAAATCAAACTATGGTTTTTCTGGTTAAAATTATGTAAATAAGTAATGGGAAAAATAATCAAAATCACTATCTTTGTGATATTAATTTATTTATTTATATGATTTATTTGGCTTTAACTATGCATTTGTTACAACTGGTATCAGGGTTATAAGTTTTGAAGCCACTATCGGGTCAAAAATTATAGACGAGAATAACAAAATATTTTATTTATTCATTTCGAAAAATAGACGTAGAAATTTCAAAAATTGGTTACTGAAAGCTAAACGATTGCTCGGATTTAATTTAGTTACTCTATCAAATTTTGCACATAAAGATATAATTTACAGTGGCTTATTATCAGTGGAAATTACAGTTATAGTATTTATTTATCAAAAATGTTAACATTCCTATCCCCTGATGCAAAAAATCTATAAACTATGTAGTTAAAACTATTTTTATGAAGATACGATCCATTGTTTCATTAATATTGATTGTTTTCTTGATTTTAATTGTTTTAGTAAAAGTGAAGCTTAAGCACAATTAAAAATAAAAATTTATCAGTTTTCAGTTTACAATTAATTAATTAAGTATAGATAGTTTAAGTGCTAATAAAATTAAAGTAACTGGTAGATAACAGAGTTTGAAAAAATAGTTTTAACTTTAAAATAGGATTGTTTTTATGCAGTATCGTTTTTGTTCAAGAGTAGTATACCTACACTCTCTAAAATAATTTTTCAGACTTTTCCTAAATGTTGCGAAAGTATTTTTAGAAAATCTATACCTAAAAGCTGATGACGCAGGTGTAAAATTTTCCCGTTGTGTTGCTACGGAGCATTCAGCTTGTTACGGGGAAATGGTTGCGTTAGTAGCTTATAAGAGATTGGTATATAAGCATTTATGAATAATAGCCAAAAAAACCTCAATGAAAAAGATCATTCCATTCAAAGGTTACAAAGAATCAATATTACGACTATGGGGGTAAATGAGTGAAATTGTTAAGAAAATTGTTGGAAAAAAAGTTGTCGCAAACTGAAATTTCTACAAATTATATCTGATAAGAAATTTCGTAATTTTGCCATCGGTCCCTACAAGTCACCCACAGTGATGCCATTTTGGAAAAAATAACTACCTATGCTATTGCAAAAATAACTAAGTATGCTACGAATTTTACCTTTCTACAAAATTTCAAAAATATTCAAAAATAGCTATTTCTTATAGCTACAGGTTTTCTATAAAATTTAGTCCATACGGCGGTAGTGGCAGACTAAGGGGGGAGAGACAGGTCCACCCCAGATCACATATCAGATAATGGGGGCCAAGTGCAGTGGTAAAAGACATTAGCAACTATCAGGATTTTTTTTCTCGTCAGCGAAATATTTGATGAGAATTTAAAACTTTTTGTCTTTTGATTTTTTAACCCTTTTAAAAAAAATATATGTAAAAATTTTTTGTATCAAAATGCCGGACTTTTTACTGCCAGTGATAAGTACAATAGATAAGGTTACAAGAAAAGAAAAAGAAAAAAAAATCAAAGATCCCAACATCAAAAAAGGAAACTCTAGGAATTTACAAAATATAAATTATAATACTAAACTATGTTGATAAAATTGAACATTATTTAGAATTATACCGTATTTCGGAAAATATATCACAGATGGCGGCACCTGTACCAGTAAATTATATACATATAACAGCATTTTGAGCCGCCATATTGCAGGACGAGTTAACTCGTCATTTAAAGAGTTAATTCTCAACATTTTTTTTGATTTTTGTATATTGTATTGCACATTAATCTGAGACTCGGCATTAGAGACCGCCTGGGTCCGACCAAGGAGTTAGTTCGCCACTGTGTAGACGGGAAAGTAAAAGTATAAATGTATATTTTCAAAAAGCACATTATTCCCCAAATAAAAGTATTATGTATTTAACGGTAAAACATTGTCATTTTAAATATTGACAGAGTAATTTCTTTTTAGGTGTGTTTACGAAAAAAAAAATTTTGAAGATAAAAAATATCAATCTCGTTAATAATTTTATTTCGATGACTCATAACAAAATTTAATTCTTATAAATTATGCAAACATTGATATCAAATACATTGTAACTACAAGTAGGTTGATGATACATAAGAATACCCTTGAGCAGAATACACTCAGCAACCGACTTCGTATGTTATATTCAAATTTAATAGAATTAACAAGATTTGGTCATAATATATTAATTTCCAATATTATTGTTTTTGAGACATTTTATAGGTACTTTTTATTGTATGTATTACGAAAAAAATAAAATAATGAGTATGCACTTTTGAATTAATGAAACTATAAATATTATTTTCTAACTACGGCATAAAATTGCATTAAATAATAATTTTTTAAATCTTTAATAAAATATGTACGAGTTATCTATGTTATGTCAACTTCTTGTAAAAGTAGAATTAATAAATAATAATTATTATTATTAGTTACTGGAATTTCTCTTTCAATAAACATTCTATTTTATACAATAATGGAATAAAATAAAAAATAAATAAATAAAATTAAGATTGAGTAATACAGCTACTGGGATTTTTATTTCAACTTATTATTAACTTTTATTGTCAAATATCGTATATTAGTCCAATAAATAAGCCGGAAAATGTGGAAAAGTGGTGGAACAGTACCAATTTTAAAAATTTATTTTTTTACGTATTTTCTAAACCTTCGGGAATATTCATTGGCACTATCCTCTGTATTACCTCCGAAAATGAAAAAGTTAGAGGGGTTTGATCCCACCAAAATGCCACAAAAAGTAACTGTGGCATTAAAAAATTTCGCTTTTTTTTAAAAATTATTTTTTAACGTGTTCCCTAGGCTGTCAGGAACATTCTCAAAATCGCCCAAGGGAGCTGAATTTTGTATGTTGTAGACAATTGACTTAGACATTATATTCAATTGATTTGAAAATTTAACGTTTTATTGTTTTAGTGTTCCCCACAACCTCTTTGAAAGTTGAGTCAGATCTCAATTTGGGAATTACTTCAATTAGACTGTAAGTTCGTATTTAGCGATCCAAACGATACCGTAAAGCACATTTTCAGGGAAAATTATCAATACTGAATTTTTTTGAGGAAATAGAATTTTCCATCGCACATATTCCAGTCTAGAATGGAATTTTATTCAATTATTCAATTCGGACCTCAAAATTACGATCGGCGACCCAAAAAACCACCTAGGGTACCTACATTTCCGCAGCAAAATATTGCTATTTTACGCTCGAAGAGGTGTAATTTTCATCCAAAAATGACACGTATCCCATAACGGAGTATGGTTGGAGAATTCTCCAAGTTGTAACTCGAATGTGTGATCAGTGACCCAAAAAATCTCTAAAGCCTATTACCGAGGTGAAATAATAACTTTATAAATCTTTTTATAACATTTTGCATTTTAGGGTGATCAAAATCCCCTAACTTTCTTATTTTCGGAGGTAACCCAGAGGTCAATGCCGATGAATATTTCTGAAAATCTAGAAAATACGTAAAAAAATAAATTGTTCAAATTGGTGATGTTCTACCACTTTTCCACAATTTACAATTTTTTCCGGCTTATTTGCTGGACTATATGGGAAAAATTTTTTATATTTCAAAAATGATCAAAATGCTTCCGCTACTTTAGTAGTTTCAAAAGCAAAATAAAAATAAAAATAAATTTCGAAAAAGTATTTCTAAACAATTAGTTTTAATTTTCTTACAATAATATTGATAAACTTTTCTTTTAAAACTTAGCGGTTAATTTCCAATGTGCCAAACACCTTAATATTATATGGATATGTTTAATACAAGACTAATAGTATTAACAGAAAATATTAAGAATTTTGATTTTAGTTTAGTCTGATTAAAATGTCCGTTCACCATAATTATGTAAATATATGTACGATAAAACTAGTAAAATATTTTTCAAACGATCTTTGTTTACAAGAATTTTTATAAAAACTGTCCATACACAATAACGAAAGTATAGAATCACTATTATGTATACACAGAGCTTTTTACCACCGTCTTAAGTAAAAATGGTTTGCTATAATGGCATACTTTACTACAAGACATTTACCACAGTAGTGTCAATGTTTGGTTACTTTCAATGACAGTGTTTTCTTATTTTAAATAATAAACGCTGCAAAAAAATGACGATATACATAAAATTTAAACGAATACAGAATGATTACTGAAAAATGTTTGTAGATTCTGTTTAATCATAATCGTGGAATGACAATTATTATCAAAACGTGTTTTGTCACAAAAAAATCAAAATTGAGTTATGCGCATCATCTGATTCTTCTCACTGATTCCTATTAGATTAGACATTCAGAGGTCGTCAAAATATTTTTATCCCATGAAAATTAGCATTATATATTATATTTGATTTAAACGATTTAAACAATGCTTTGTCTAATGACCAATGGGAATCAGGCAGCGAAGTGCTTTCATTGGTTTACTAGGGTCGCGTGACTAACACATGTTGGCTGTTAGGTTATGTACGCAAAAGTGACATAATGATATATTTGAAGCGTTGTTTATTTGACGTGTGTTTTGTCCACGACTAAACAAATCATATAGTGTTTCATTCAACCCATTTGTTCAAATAATGTTTTGTTCACAATAAAAAAGTATTTTTCTTCATAAATCATGTAATCTATAAAAATAGCAAAGCCTGAATAATGCAAACCTTGACATAATACGCTGAACAGTTTCTGATGATTTTCCAAAATTTTGGTAACACGAATTTATGTCTCACGAAAGTACCTCTTTTCCTCTTTAAGAAGTAAAAAACTAATTGAACACTTAATTATGAAGTGTCTAGCTACTCCCTAGAATAACTTAGTATTACTATAAGACTTAGCAGCAGCAAAAAAAAAAAAAAAAAAAAAAAAAAAAACAGCTACACTAAACTGGCATGGTACGTTAGCACGGCTAATTTACTGTTTCTACCAGTGTCAAGTAGCCCTTACATAATACTATCACTTTTGACGTAGGTATTTTATTTAGGGGTTTTAAGATAAAATATAATCAATTCTTTGTTTGATTTTGATTGAGATGGCTATGTCAGTTTGAGAGCAGTGTAAACTCTAATTAATTATGCATGCAACTGGTTGTAGGGTGTAAGCCCATCCTATGCAATTTTTATTTTATTATTTAACAAATACTAAAAATCCATTGTTCGATCAGGTCACAAGGTTTAGAAAGTGGTAATTTTGTTTAATAATATTACAAAACGATGGAACGATTTTTTTCGATATCATTAGAAAAAGAAATCATAGCACCTTCTTCCACTATTTTCTTCTGCAGTTCTTCCATAATTTCTTCTTTTAATTATCTTCACATATAAATTGACGATAAATATTCATTACTCACATTGTATAACATTTACCTTATATCGACATCTCACATCTTTGATAACATTGTATGATGATAAAACATAAGTCAGTAATAGCAATAGTCAGTAATGTATTCTAAGTAGGTACGCTGTGAACTATGTACCACAGCATAGAGTGAATACACAACACAACGATGGCAATTGTGTGCCGTATGATCAAATTCATATTTAATGATAGCATCTCTTTCTTGATATCAAGTGATAAAGGATCTAAAGTGTATTTAATGTTCTATCTATAATAAAAAGGTGACATTTTTCATACATGCACCCAACATCAAAGTCACTCTATTTTCTTTCTGGCTCTTTGTTATTCAACGTGATACTAATTTACATGAAGCGTATTGTCTTCACTGCAAGAGCTTATTGCAACACTGACTGCATTATATCCATCTTGATACTGAACATTATCTATCTGTATACGGGTGATTTAAAATTCAAAGACAACGAACGCAAAGAAATAATTCATTGGATGCGCACGAGATAGGTTATTTCAGATCATAATGTGGCAAGTAGGTAGGTACTACCCGCCGGGCGACAGTTTTAAACAGTGAACAGATTGTTCAAAAATTTGCTCTGTCTAAACCTCTTTCTGTTGACGTTCGACGAATGACATCATAAGACCGAATCAGACCTTTATCATTGATTAATAAATTTAATAGATTTGAACGTTACTTTATGGTGTTCCATATTTGATTTTAGTAAATAAAAACACTTTATAAAATACCACTTATATAAATAAAAGTGGTGATTTTGTAGTGTTTTTATTGATTAATAAAATTAAAATTTCGCTTCGTTTCAGGTCATAAAAACTGAATTAAAACTGAATCCTAATTTTAACTCATATAGGAACTAAGAGGTCCAGATACTCTTATTACATATTAACAAACTAAAAGCCAATTGAATCGATTATTGAAGAAAGGACATATGTTACATTTTCGAATATCTGAGATAGAGTAATAAAAACCTTCCCTGTGACAAAATATGTAGCTGAAAAGAATTACCAGTAAAACTTTGGATACCTCTGACATTTTTGCTTTAGTTTTAACTTATAAGTTACTAAGCTTCTAACTCTAAACTACTTATTATGGCAACAATTAAATAGAAAAACACAGATGTAGCCTTTCTGAAATAAACGATTCAATTTTAATGTTTACTAACATCATAAATAATGTTAAAGTGAGTTTGTTTATCTTGCTTTCACGGCTCAACAGCTTAACAGTCAACTTAAAACCTTACAAAGGGAGAGTTTGTGAAACAGAGGTGGTTTTAGGTTACTTTTTATGTCGGGAAAATATTTTATCTCAGCGGAAAAATACCTCAAAGAAATAGCAACTCTCAACTATGACACGATGTAAGTATACTCTATACATATTGAAATGATATCATATTTCAAAAGTCACGCGTGCGAAGCAGTGAATAAATGCTAATATTAAATAAAAGCAAAAGACTTTTTATTCCAAGAATTGTAAAAAATTCTAGCTACTGTCTACGAAATTCTGATTTAATGTGTGTTTAGCACGCATTTGGCGAATTTGTTAACAAACCTGCTGATACAAAGTAAATCAAAATAGAAAGATCAACTGGTCAACAATTGTAATTATGCTGACATACGTGGTATTGTTACCCAAATACATATAAAAATTACATATTTAGAAAGAATATGTATTTGTTTTGTCTATTAAGAGAGTATTTAGATTTCCAAATAAGAATTAAAATGAATTTCTTCTATGGTAATTGCATCGATTTAAATATATTGTCTTGCAAAATAATTGTATTCTTTGCTATTTTTATTGCTGATAATAAAAAGATTATAGTACTTACAAAATATTAAGGTATTTTCTCGGGGAAAATCTAAGATGGACGCTGTACCAACCTACATATATATATATATATATATATATATATATATATATATATATATATATATATATATATATATATATATATATATATATATATATATATATATATATCTGAAACTATTCTAAATGTAAGAAAATTTACAATTAGGAATGGGTACAGTGAATAATCAATAGACTAAATTAAATTTTGTTATTTATGTACTAGGTATATAAATCTTTTGATGCGAACTCGAAAACTAGGTATACAAATTTGTTGATGAGAACTGGAAAATGCATAGATTGTCCCATATTGTACTGAAATATTAGTTAATACGTTGTATATTACTGTGTTTTCCATTGTTATTTATTTATTTTTTTCAGCTATTTCACATTGTCGAGAAAACCCGTAGTTTTCCAATAATCCATATAGAGTAGGACCATAACCCTAATTTTTAACAAAAAGCGACCACGAACATTCTAGTGGCTGATTTTTCTTTTAATCGATTCAAAATTTAAAAAGGAATAAAAAATTCCGATACTATTTTTTTTACCAAGTGCCGGCACGGTGTCATTGTGAAAAGTTGAAATTAATGAAAGTAGTAATAAGTAAGATAGTATTATATGTATAAATTTTGTATTAGTAGTATTCTATCAGCACAATTGATATATAAAATAAAAATTATAAAATTTTTTTAGAGAGAAAAAAATATTGACAAATATGATATTTTAGAATGAATACGTAGACTAAAATCAAACATTTATAAGAATACTTGTCAAATTATTTATTTTTATCAATTTTTAGCATTGAAGCCGTGGTTTAATCAAAAAATAGTATTTGAATTTTATATTTAATCTTAAATTCTGCATCGATAAAAAAAAAATTAACCAGCCACTAGAACGCTCGTAGTCACTTTTTCAATTTCTAAGCATCTTTTTAAGGGTAAGTTCCTAGCCTAATAACTCATTATCTACTAAACCTATTAAAATGAAAATTTTAATTTTAGAAACCTAGGAGATCAGGAGGAGGAACGGTCGTTTTTGACAAATTTAGCTACATAATTAAGATCACTCGGCCAAAAAATATAAATAGAGTATTTTTAGAATCCTTAGAGGCAGCTCTTTCAAACGATACGTCACACGATAAATTAATTAAAACTTTTTCTGCACCATCCCCCGTTTAATCCAAAATATTTTTATTTCTAATTGTTGACAGACAGTATATGTGCACCTCATCAAGACTAAACATTAGGGGAGAGACAGGCAAAATGAAAATAGAAGGCAAGATGGAATTTCGAGATTATTCTATCTTATCATCTGATAGTTGTAAATCTTTTTGTTCGTAATGAAAATTCACACAAAAATACCCCGATGTCCCTAAAATAGTGTGAGTACATGTAGCGGTTTTTATTCAAATGCGTGAATTAATAAAAACGTCAATTTGAAATAAGTTTTAGTCTTTTATCAATAGTTGTACAAAAAATAGTATTTTGTTAATATCAAAAATTTTTGTTGTGATAAAATAATGTTTTTTTTTTCTTTTCTTTTTTTTTTTTTTTTTTAAATAAGTCTTGCTCTTAATAATTTCAAAATATCCAAACATTTTTATTTTTTAAATTAAAACTTGAGGGTTAAGCGTTTCGAGCAAAATGGAAACAATCAATTGCACCTAAGATGGAAATGTTTCCACTAATATAGATACAGTGCAATATGTTCACGCAATATACTAGTATACACTGACTCCTCAAGCAGAATCATTATTTGCGATCATTAGAAGGTATGATATTTTAAAAAATAAACAATAATTGTGAAAATATTTTTAAAAAAGTATTGTTTTTAAATTAAAAATTCTGCATACTTGAATCTGTAACTTATCCGTTTTGAATTATAATATATTTGTAACTGTGATCAAAATTTATACATAAAAAAGCTTCGTTTGTTGAATTATATGAAAAAATGTAAATAATTGTTAATCCATTTTTGTGTTTTATGTAGGTTCCATTTTGCCCAACGTCAAGTTCCATCTTACCTTCACATAGCGGGCAAGATGGAAAAAATGCAATTTTTTTAAAGTGACCGTTTAACCCCAATACCGTATTGTTTGCGTGATTTTTTTATGGTAGTCTGATTGAAAAATAACCAAATTTTAGACCGAACTCATTAAATTTTTACTAACATGTAATTTTTACTTTCCATTCTTGTAAAAGTGAAAACGTTTCCAACTTGCCTGCCTCTCCCCTATACCAAATTTCGAATTATTATGTTACATAGTTTTCATCGACACTGTTGTAACGGTTCCATTTTTCATTTTTAGGTGTGGAACCCTAAAAAATGCAATTTAAGACTCCATTCACTCAAATTTTGGTGTTGACGCAATGACACAAACTCTCAAGCCTAAAAAAATTCTGAAATATCTTTCATTTTATATACAGTCTTATGTAGGTAACATCGGATTTTTGTAAAATTCATCCGGTTCTTTCTTACAATTTTTAACATAATTCTGCTAGCTACACAATGTAATACATTCATGCATATATGTACAAAGTACATATGTATACTTCATACAAGCAAGCATCTCACTAAGTACTTATTCGTGCTCCATTTCAATTAATTTTCGATTTATCTTCGCAAATGATCTCCATTGTTAAGAAGTTGTCTTATACATTATAAGACTATAGGCGTTAAATATTAATAATTTTGTATTAACAATTTCCTATATTTTATAATAAATTAAAAAGTAATTTATTGATAAACAGATAAGTAAGTGAGTATAAATTTAATAATTTATCAACAGTTTTAAATAGCAATCTGTATTTTCATATAATATACGGTATGTGGATAGTCCCATTTATTCATAGTTTAATCCAGTGTTTCCCAAACTTCTCTCATTACTGAACATTTTTTAAATATTCTAAAATTTTTAAGAAACATTAAAATAAATTTGGATTTTTCTAAATTTATTACGCGCACGATTTAAACCAATTTGTTCTATAATTAGAATAGGATTTTACGTTCACAAACGCGATCAACATCACTATCCTTTACACTTTAATTTATTATACAAGAATCATCTTATATCAGGTGTTTTTTTAGCGAATTTCCAGAATAAAATTCAGCTATTACAGCCACTGTCGTAACGCGACATATATATATATATATATATATATATATATATATATATATATATATATATATATATATATATATATATGTGTGTGTGTGTGTGTGTGTGTGTGTGTGTGTGTGTGTATCAGCAGGATAACTCTCGAACGAAATGTCCTAGTTTCGAAACCGTTGAACGAGTTCGTTAACCAGGCACGTCCAGTGCCCGAAACATACGATGCTCGGAACATGGTTTTTTGGGCAATTTTCGTGAAAGAAATTAGTTTTTGCCAAAATTTCCGTTTATTTAAAAATTTTTGCGACAATTTTTACACCATTGAAACGAGGAAAAACAATCACACTAAAAAGATCCTTACACTATTATATTCTATGTCAACTAGTTTCCAAGAAAAAGTAATCTCTTTAAACGGAAATTCGCTATGTTATGGAGAATGCTGCGACAGGGGTATTTTTAGAGTAATATAACTTTTTATGTATGTGGGTATCTGTGAGATGATTTGGTATTTGTGCTTAGTAAAGACATGGAAATTATTACGGAAAGGTCAACATTGTAATAAAGTTCACATATTGTAGTAATTTATAAAAATGCCATAAAAACTGTAAAAGGATCATTTTCTTTGGGGACATATAAAATTTCTGGCATATGCTGATAAATCATCAACAGTTCACGCTTTAGAAAGCATAATTCTCATTATTGCCGAAATAAAATCCCAATTACTTTATAATGTGGTTCGCAATTTATCTGACAGAATATATTTCGTAAGAGGTAGTCTCTTGGTGGATATATTATGTCGGATATTATTTTCAAACAAAATAAATCCCATAAAGTCATTTTTCAGTTAAAAAATTTGATTTTCGACTCAATTCACACGTATTTCATTTCAATTAAAGGTTCTTTCACGTCAAAAGGAAGGCCGCCATATTGGGTTAAACATATAAAAACACACAATAGGGTTCTCAGGTATAAGTTTTATAATTGTTTCGCGGAACATTTAGTGGTTAATAACGAAAAGTACAGTTCGCGGAACACAGTTTGGGGGACGCCGGTCTATTCATCTATGCCAGCACATCAAGAGGAAAAGAAAGGGATAACTGGAAATAGTTTATAAAATTTAACAGTTGGATGTTATAAATTACGGTGTCGGTAATAATGAAAGTATTCTAAAATGGTTACGCCTAAAAAAATAAATTTTCGAAAAACTGAAACACTTTAGTCCAAAAAGTTCCTTATTAAAATGTTTAAGAAAGCTGTAGAAAACTATAAAAGTTAGATACCATAAGGGAAACAGAAGCAATATCAAGAGAAAGGAGTTGAAAAAAACGCACTTAAATATCCCAAAATTGATTTGACGTTTCTCAATTGCAAAAAGCTAGAACTTTGAAGTCGTTTTTCATTAAATTTTTCTAATTAATTCAGAAACGGAATATAAATGCAAGCAAATATTGCAAGCGACATATGCAAAGTGTTTTTTCACAGGTCGTACAGTTAAGACGATTAAACAACTATTATAACATTGTTGATTAGATACATTCTTGTATAGAACCATAAATACTTAACTTGCAACATTGTTAAACAAGTTCTTATTTTAAAAAAAAAATTAATCTATATTCTTTTTATTTTCAATTAATTATAGAAACAAGATTTATTCAGAATGCATATTCAATTACAAACATACCTCAATATATCTAAGTACAAAAAGAAATTAATTCCTTTTTTCATCTAATTACCTTTATTAATTAATTTTCAATAACAACAATATCATATACACATTATGAATCACACAGCCATAATAGTAATTGCCATACTGTTATTTGGAAATGCGAAAAAAATAGACATTTTAATATATTTTATTAATTTAAATACATAGAATAATAAAATGAATATTAATAAATATATTGAACAAGGTCGTCGAAGGTTGTTATAAAAACTACATCTTGATATTAGTATAGAGAATATTTTTTGTTGCAACTCTAATATTAATAAACTAGTGAAGCAGAAAATATAAAAATTAATAATAGGATATTATTATGTTTGCTTATTTTAATTTAAGCAAGCGCTATATAGTAAGCTAGTAATACGTAAGGAGGTTAATGTTTATGGATTCCTCTAGGCCACTAAATTAATTGTTCTTGAAATTATTTTTATAATGATAGTAAACTGTATTTAGAGAAAAAAAACATACGTGATAATTATTTCTGGACAGTTTTAATGTTTTGAAATTTTGTGATTTAAAACTTACTTACTACTTAATTCATATTTTATAAAAATTATAGTGAATAGTAAAAGTTTAATCGTTTAATTTTTTATTTAGTATTAAAAAAAAAAGTTTTAATGAAATTAAAACTTAACGGCGCAGAACGCAATAATTAACAGGTATCTTACATAAAGTGAGTTAACATTCTTTTCATATTACTTCAAACAAAATGAATTAATTGTTTCCTTTTAAGTGGCAACATTTTTATTTATACAGTGTGTTCTACAATTAGATGTCCTCAGAAAATATGCATAAATTTGCGTTGTACTGCACCATTAACATAAAAATATCATAAACAGAGAAATTAGTGAAAATACGGATTAAAATTTAGGGAATTCTCATTTAGAAAATATTTACAAAGCATGTTTTACCTAAACCTTAATTTGAAATTCTTCCTTTGCAAAATATTTGCTTTGGATTCACATAGAGTTTCAGCTCTGTCATCGTCTATAAAATTTATATTTTGATGAAATATGCTCACAAACTAGTATTCCAACGATAATCAATGCATTCATTATTCAATCTATAAAAAATACAGTTTCAACATATAGAAAATACTTTTGTAAAATTTGTACATTCTAGTAACAAACTAAAGGTGTTTTAGGGTCTATTTTATTCTTAATATGATAAGATCGAAAATTTAAGGTACGGTGCAGTTTAAGCACAAAATTACTTTAAAGATTGGATAAAAATCCGTTATGAGTACGAGAAAGATTCGGATTTTAAAAAAAAACATGCATTTTAAAATTTGGCTTTTCCCATACAACTCCTCAATTGTTTAAAGTTTAAAGTATAAATTCAATTTCATATATTTAAATTCAATTACAAAATATAGTATTTATGTCATAAATTCGACGGTTTTGCAGATACAATAAGTACAATAGCGTCATCAATAAAAATGTATTTATGACAAAATTAACATTTCAAAAAAAGCCAAAGATATTAAATATCAATATAAATTTTTTAATCGTAAAAATAGAATGCGAATTAATTTAATGTATTTAAAAATAATAAAAAAAATACATTTTTTATTATTTAAAAAAAAATATTAATTGATGTGGTTTCTTATTTTTTTATTTTAATATAAAAAAAAAAAAAAATAAGCTACATATGCTGTCAGATTTTCTTTTTAACAACAGCGAGTCAGTCAATTTGAATAATAATCAGTATTTTATTGATTGTTTAAAATTACTGTTAAAGATTGAATCATAAACCGGCCTCGTTAATAGAAAAACTCACACAAACAGGTAACTAGTTAACTAACTATATTACAGGTGCATTAAACCTGCTTAGTGTTGTTTGGTGCTCCCATACATACCAGACTTTCTTAATGGTTACTTCATATATATAAAAATAAACGCTATTCAACGATATATATATATATATATATATATATATATATATATATATATATATATATATATATATATATATATATATATATATATATATATATATATATATATATATATATATATATAATATACATAGTCGATTTTTTATCAGTATGTGCACAGAAATTTAAATTTATACAATGTGTTCCAAAACATTTAAAATATATTAAATTCATAATCAGCCGTTTTCTAGTTATGCTGAGGAGGTGCTAATGTTTGTTCTGATAAAAACAGTGTTTCAACAACATTCAATGGCTTAGGTATATTAATAAACTTTTCCTACTTAACAGGCTTAACATACTTGCATTTTTTAAAAGGTTCAGCTTAGAAATCGTGCTTTTGTCAATAACAACTTTTAAAATATTATTCGTCTGTTTCCCTCATTACAGCCTTAAAAAGAGAGCGACAGACGCACACCTTATGAAGACTAGCCCTCCACCAAATTACTTGTCACTGACTCACATCGTAAATGTATAATGCATTGCGTAATGTAAAATGTTGTGGTATAAATAAAACACATACAAATAATGATGTGAGTGGTGTCTGTTACAGAATAGTTGTCTAAAAAATGGATGTTAAGCCATATTATATTTCTTAAAACTTTTTTAATCTCTTTCTAAATCAGCTCTGAACTGGTTAATTATTAAATTAAAAATATTCCCGGCGCCTTCACCACCAAAACAATTTTTAACAAAACAAGGTATTAATTATATTTTATTGAAGTTAAACTTATTATATGGCATTTTCATGATATAAGGAATGAAACACTAGGATGAAGCATTATAATAGTGATGAGCAAATGCAAGACCAAGACCAAGACTTGGCAGTCTTGGTCTTGGTCTTGCTAGAGCAGTTTGAGTCTTGGTCTTGGTCTTGGTCTTGCAAAATGCAGTCTTGGTATTGGTCTTGGTCTTGGTATTGCTAAAAATCTTGCACTTTCTTGCATTTTTTTATCAGCGAATTTTTTCCTTCTAAAATCAGAATTTTCTCTCTTTACGGTATTAATTATACTTTTAAACTATTTAAATAATTTAGCAAGAGTCTTTCTTTTTTCTTGCTATAGTCTTGGTCTTGCTCACTTGAGTCTTGGTATTGGTCTTGCAGCCATACTTATAGTCTTGGTCTTGGTCTTGGTCTTGCAAAACGCAGTCTTGGTCTTGATCTTGGTCTTGCAAATATGCAATACCAAGACAAGACTGCAAGACCAAGACTAATTTTGCTCATCACTACATTATAAATACATAAACATATAAATATTTTTGTTTGAGTCTGAATTTCTTCAAGTTTGCACTTGTTTATTTAAAATAATAAACACATTCAAACTTTCAGATAAAAAACAATAAATATTGCTTGTCCGGGAACTGAAGGAATTCGATGCAAGACCACTTTAGTAAGAATCGACCTGTATCTATGGTCATTTTAGTAAGTAAACTAGAAGAGACAGGTCACAGACAATAGTTTTCTTTACTTTTTTGACCCCTCTTATAACTGCCGTGATTTGACGTAGAGGCAACATATTAAATTGTCTAGTTTCAATCCACCGTATACTTGATATCATATTATTCGAAACAATTTAAATGACATTTAAATTACTATTTTATGAAAGTTACTTCAAAATAATACTGAAACTTTTTTCATGGAAATTTGACTTTGGAAAAGGATAATAATAGAGTTTGAAGACTATAGAAATAAAATGAACGAAAATTAAAAATTATCCACTTTCAAAATCCCAAAAAGGTTTCCAAATTGAACTACTCTCAAAACTATCAGACAAAGAGGTCTCAAGATATGTAAATTGATTTTTAAATGTTGCCACTTTAGAAACATTTGGCGACCGGAGCGAAGTTATATAAAGAACTCATTTTGAAAAGGATTTCGGCTGATTGAAGTATCACAATTTGAAGAGAAGGTAAAAACATTAACGGAATGAATTGATAATAACCTACGCCTTAACTCCTAATTAATGTTTTTCGTGTGCATGCTACATATTCTTGGAAACAAGTCCCGAATGTAAGTTATTGATCGGTTAATTTTACAATTCTGATCCCATTTAAAATTATTCTATTCCAAAAATATTTCAAATATAAAATTCTTTAAATATCAATGTCATCCATACCTATCCATACTATCATATACTTAACAATTGTTAAAAATTGTATCTAATAGTTTGAAATACGCGGTACAAACCATAGTTTCTTATTAATTACTTGCATTAATACATATTATTACATTTAAGTACTTTGTTTTTTGTTTCTTTTTTAAATTGAATTTAATTTTTTGAATTCATTTGAATGTTATTCGAAATATTTACGTTATAAATATTCCCGAATATCCACAGTTTCTTTTCTGAGATTCTTATTTATATTTTATTTTTAACAATTAAACAAAAATAAATTAGTATTTAAATAAATTTATGCCAAGATTATCTGCTTTAAAAATAATTTATAAAAAATCTATAAATTATCTTTAAAATTTTATTACCCACATTTTTATTTTGCATAGATTAAATTTTCTACGTAAGTTAATATAAAAATATATTTGATAATATTAGATAATTACAGGTATAGACGGTTAAATAACTACTTTTTTGTATAGGCACACAGATTAGCTACGCATCTAAGCTAGTAACAATACACGTAAATTTCTTGTTTGCGTTTATTTCTTATACACACCTTTAGGGCAACAATTCATACACATAATAAAATTTCATCAGGTACTAATTTTACCCGAAATAGATTTATTTAAATTCATGCGATAATTTCTAAAAGATTTTAGTTTGACTAACATAAATTTCAACGATGTCATGTCCAATTTGGCTGTAAAATTCCTTAGTTGGTTTGTTAACTAAAAATACAGTTCTAAACTTTAGACCATACTACTAATATGAATTTTGACATTTTGTGGCAGTATGAAAATTTATACTTACGACGTCATCAGGCAGGTATATTCAATCGTTTTAGAAATGCTAAATTTCCAATTTAGACGAAAGAGGCGCGGTACTTTTAGGTATGATTGAAAGTTTTTCCTGTCACTCTGTTCATTTTTAACGCAAGCAAAACTATAAGAGTGACCAAAAGATTAGCCCTAAAATATGGCTCACATTTCCAAAAGCGTATTGTTATGTATTATGGGCGCAAGTTAAAAAGAACTTTTTTATCTACATCTGAATTTATCTTTGTCTATCATATTAATAAATATAGAGATTTACTCACTCATTCATATAAAAATATAATAAATTACTTGCTTTGGTTGGTAACTATGGAAATAATACAATTTGTGTTCCCCTCACCTCAGTTTCTGGAGGTCTGTTAAGCTTGTGACCATAATACAAATAGCATGGGTGACAGAAATACAAATAGCATTGATATTTAGATTCCATTAAAGTAGTATTGCAATGGGACGATTTAAAGTATTCATTTTGTTACGTATTTTGAAAATAAGATATTGGTAGGTATCTACTCAGAAAAAAATATGCATATGGAAATTGTAGACCGAAATTTCAAGTAATTACGAAGATAAAACACATCATAAAAGAGAACGGGCCATATTAGCTCTCTGTTTAACCTGCGTAGCTGCTTACTGTCAGATCAGATAATATAATAACATAAAACGAAACATCATCCTAAGTAGAGGAACCGGATACTTTCGAAAAAATCTAAGATCTGTTGTGCGAAGCAGGTACAGGTGATTAACACTTTCAGTCCCACGGCTTCGGCATCCGAAACCAAACAAAACTTCCCCAGAGGCCGACCGCGATCAATGATTAATATTGATTAGTTGGTTACGCATTATGTGTGCAATGTTTACCATCATTCATCACACGGATGTGTTCCTACTCACACTACTCTTTTGGTTTCTATGTATCAAAAATTTTAAGATAAACAAAAAATACATAAAAAATATTATTTATATTTTTAAATAAAATTGATTTGAATGTGAGTGTATATGTAGTATGTACGTATGTTTACAGTTTTACACATACATGCTGAACTGTGTTGAATCTATTCAGTGTTTAAATCATTGTATTTTATGTATTTGTGTATATAGTTTTTTATTTTTTTAAATATTGTCGGCTTCCGGGGAAGTTTCCTATAAAAGTGCTCGGGCCTCATAGTGTTAATATAAGTATATAGTTTAAAAAAAAAATTGCTCGAAACCACTTCTTTCGATTAATGGGAAGCAGAAACGAAATTCTAATCAACTGGCTCAACCATTACTGTAACATGTTGTCCTACCCAGTATTTTATATTCCACCTAAAATTATTTATTTTTATTAGCTAATAATTTATTATTTCTTTCTCGATTTTCAACGAATGAAACACAATTTCTGAAAACACTATTTCTGAAACTAAAATTCGTTATTTTAGTTTACATAATATAAATAATTTCATTTTTTTGTTTCAGATTACTACACAAGTGGAAATGTGCTTCCGACCATTACCCACTCACTTTTTTCGAGAGGACCATTTTGACCTCAAAACCAAACAAATTATTATCAAAACGATTTTTCTGTACTCAAGTACAAAAATAAAACATAAAAAGACTAAAAAGTTTGTTTTATTTTGTTATGAAAGGAATTTCTGATATAGATTTTCAAAATCTTAAGCAAGATAACTTCAGCAATCTTTAGCCGATTCACGTGAAATTTTAACCGTCGCTTCTCAGATAGGTTATCTAAGGTGATGTACACGATTATTGAAATTAATTAATAAATAAAAGTTTTATTAACAAATTAAAATTGACTTTTTCTGCGACTTTCAACAGCTTTTCAATCTGATGCCATTTACTGAAATGTCAATATTTTTTAATATTCTTGTGTATCGCTTCAGTAAAACTATTGCAAATGATGAAAATTTTTTTATGTTTTGGCTGTTGTTTGAAAATTGTTATGCCAGCCACTATTAACCTCATCAAAGAAACGCCTGCGTTTGAACTGCGTTTCTTATTGGCATTTTCTTTTTTTGGTGTACTAAACTCGTATAGTGTACACAAATGCTTCTTAAATTACGGAAGGCGATCCCATTTGTTGTCGTTAAATCTTGGGGTTATAGCGAAATTTTTTTTATCTATTCCATAAATCATCACAAATTATTTATATATCTCTATTTGGAATCACGAATGAAAAAAGTTTAAGAGGCCCTGATATACACGAAAAAGCTTAATATTAGGGATGTGAGAATAGTACTCGAATCGAATCGAATAGTGCTTTTCGAATAATTCGGAAAATCGAATTATTCGATCCTTTTTTAAATAGATAGACTTTTCAAATAATTCGAAAAATCTAATTATTCGCTTTTTTCATATAGTCCGAATTTTTGCTTTTTCTTTTGATTCTGGACCTTAAACATACTAATAATTGCAATAATAGCATATTACATGACTTATAGGACTCGATCATTCAAAATTGTTAAAGGTTTATTATATATATAAAAAAAAATTGTAATTATTACAATAACTTCCTAAATGGAAAGTTATATTATGCTTAAATAACAGGATAAATCAATTAGTAATAATAAAAATTTATTGTTACACAAACTTTAAATGTAACGATAAATTTAATGATTATTTATAATAAATTAGATTCATTCCCAGTTCTATGTCATCTTAACAATTGTTGCAATTATAATATAGTATACTACTAGTATGTCTAAAGTTTCTAAGATTCAAAACGAAAACCAAAAATTCGAACTATTTGAAAAAAAAAAACGAATAATTTGACAAAAACAATTTTTCGAATAATTCGAATTATTCGTTTTTCTCTTCGAATAATTCGATTATTCGAATTATTCGATTCGAAATCAAATCGAATATTACTATTCGATTCGGTTCAAATTATTCGAAATTTCGAATTATTCGCACACCGCTACTTTATATTGATAGCACTAGAAATTACCGAGAAAAAAATCTTCAATATAACTTTCTTTTCTAGCATTTTAAAGTGATGTAACGCCTAGATATGCTTTGTATTTTTTTTTTCAAAAATTCCTTACCAACACTCCCACCAACTTTTTTATCTTATATTAGGGTCAAATTCAAATGAAAAAGGCCAATCGTAGTATTAATTAAGAACATCGGTGTTAATTTTCGAAGCAACATGTGAATATACGTCACGTAATTATACCATTATCTGTACGTATCAAATAATATTAGCCATTTAATTTTTAACATACAATTAGCAACACTTTACAAAACGTGTAAACGTTTTCTTTAGTTAATTATTTTCATTTAATACGCAAAACAAAACAAAAAAAAAAATTGTTAAGTTATCACGTGTAACATGTAATATGCGTTCACTACGTCATGTAGGTAACAACAGAATAGATCAAGCCGAAGAAGGTAAACGTTACTTAGGTACCTGTACTTGACGATGAAGTTGCTATTGAGGCTGCATTGTGGCTATATTTATAAAATATTATAAGCACACATTATTATGCCGATATTTATAAAATAAGTAATGGTCGGTCAATCAAGTGAGCGTGGATCATCATCGTTGTAAATTTCGAACCGTGACGTTGTGATGCTTCATCATCAATCCATCCATCTGGTCGCTGGCTGGCTTGCCGATCATCCGCGCAATTCCCGAACACTGTTTATATAAAGAGGTGTAACAGGCGTGACATATTATTATAGAAATAATGTTTGTATAAGTGAATTTCAATTTAACAGATCATCAGGTGAAATTATTTGTATAGCTGATTTAAAAGTTATTAGACATATTGCTTTAATTTGCTTAAACTTGGAAATTTTATATTTGATTAACGAATGGACGTTTTTATCACAGTAGATTTTAAGTTAAAACTCCGTGTGGCAATACAGAGACTTAAGTGATAAAAGGGGCTATATATAGCGAAGTTTTAGCTATAACAAAGGGAAGTATGATAATAATTAATCAGACCAGTTTTAGAATAGAGGATTTTTCCCGGTCCTGACGTTTTGGGCCCTAAGAAATCCAGAAAACCAAAAATCCGATTGAAAATGTTCCGGACTCGGGTTTTTTACATGAAGGTTTTTGTACCTATACGTACATATGTAGGTACACGTTTGCTTCACAATAAGGTTCCTTCACAAACTGAATACAGAGAAAGAGATGGAACATTATTTGTTTACCTTATTACAAGTTTTTTTTTCCTAAATTTTGTGTATACAGTTGCTCCTTTAGATATTTTGTTTCAAAATTGTTACTTACAAAAATGATATCATTATAATGCAAATTTTTAAATAAGAGAAATACATACTTAATTTATGTATCCTCATGTAAGATATGTCGTATGTATATTCTGATTTATTTAAACATTAACCGATAGGCTTTTAGTCACATATGTACATATTATTTTCAAATCTTTAAATTGTCATAATATGTTTATGTATTTTTTATACAAAATAATAAATTAATATATTAGATAATTAAATACATATTTAGTTTTGAACAGAATATGTGCGTTTTTCACGATGTTTTTTTTTCAGAAACGATATCATAACATGAATATTTAAAAATATTTTTAACTTGAAAAAAGTGATATGGTTATGTGCATTTATTATTACGGATCTGGTATGTACAAAATTTTTTTTATTTTATTTTTTATTTTTATCACACTTATGTTACCTTTATTGCCTTTATGTGTATATCTATATATGTTTACATTTTGAACACCCTATATACGCTTCACTTATAGTAACATAAAAAGAAACAAACCTTTCTTGATGTTCCGTTTTGCGCGGCATTTGTGTATATGTATGAATGTTGGCTTTTAAAATTTAAACCAATGAATACCTACATATTTCTAAATCTACTGATCTCATGATAAAAATAATTAGACCATTAAAAGAAGGAAAATTTTGATGCATTTTGTGTGGTTCTGGAGTTACGGTCATTTCTAATTTTTTTGAAAATAATAAAATTTGGTTCGTTCCGTTTTCTCCAGAAATTTCTTGTAAAACAGACAAAAGTTACTACAAATTATTAATGTTAATATATAGACAAAATTTTTTTCACACAACTGAGGAATTTTTCCATCGGCAATCGATTTTTGCAAAATAGCATCACATAAGAGGACGATTTGAAATCCAAACTTTCCTCCCTAAGGGGGCTGGCAGAAAAAAATTTGGAAAAATTTTATAAGACACAGTTTTTAGAATATAGATAAGCATAGAGAAATGGCTCCCATAGCCGATATCTGCAATAATATATGTAGTAACATTGGTACTTCAAGTGATTACCAAATATAGGGTCACTGACCCTTAATCTTGATTTATCCTTAAGATATTAACTAAAATATGTGCAAGTGCTGTAATTTTTCAAACTCAATTTTCTCAAAAACTATAACGCTTAGGAAAATAAAACCGACGCTAAAATTTAGGCAATAGTTGGGACTATATTATATATTTTTTTAACATTTTTCCCTAAATTTTAAAAGTTCAAAATAATTGCATCAAAAATTTATTTTATTTTTTAGTATGGTTCTAGTATACTTACACCTTTTAAAAAAATACAGAATATTACTTACCTTATGTAACACATCGAATTTCATCAAAATCGAAGATGCGCTTTTTCAGTAATAAATAATTTATTAAGTATATGGTATACAGGGTGTAAAACAAATAACTTTTGTCCCTTTGTGGGGTGACTCGTAGCACCCTGTAGACACTAAAACCGCAGGAATTTTTTCGGAATTAACAGTCGCATCACCCCTCAGAAGGATAAGAGTTATTTTCTTTACACCCTGTATATAATATATATACACACACACACACATATATATATATATATATATATATATATATATATATATATATATATATATATATATATATATATATATATATATGTGTGTGTGTATATATTATATACAGGGTGCAAAGGAAATAACTCTTATCCTTTCGAGGGGTGACGCGACTGTTAATTCCGAAAAAATTCCTGCGGTTTTAGTGTCTACAAGGTGCTATGAGTCACTCCACAAAAGGACGAAAGTTATTTGTTTTACACCCTGTATATTAACTTTTGGTTTTTTGTAACGACTGAATAGAATTGTTCTTCTAGGATTTTTCTTTGGAATTATTTTTGATTATTATTCCTGAATATTTATATATCAGTTCCTTATCACATACTAATCTTAGCTACCATGTGTTAACAAATTTCAAATAAAAGCGAGACGGCCAATCTTACAACTATATTAGCTTTTATTGTATTTAATTCCATACAAATAAAATCAACCTCTAGTATATTGCACGCATAGAGTTATGAGGTTTATGAAGAACTTGATTAGTTGGTTGATTAGAGATTTACTGAACCATACATACATTTACCTTAGACATGACTAAAGCAAGCAATATTATTTCATTTTGCAGTATGTAGGACTACGTACTCTATGTTAGGTATGCCTATATGAGCGAATTAACTACATAATTCATAATTTCTTTACCTTTTATCATGTAACAAACCATTAACGCTATTATTAATTTAAATTATAAATCATCTAAGAAGACGATTTTCATTCTTCTTTCATTTCATTATGTGATAGATGTATATTATAAACCACCAATTAAGTACATATAAGTTCAAATGAAACGATCGTGCAAATAAATATTACAATTACGAAAATATCTTACATGTACAAACACATTTAAAATGGACATCATTAAATTTTCCTAAAGGAATAAAACATACTCTTAGTTCAAATAATCGTGGTGGAAGTGGTGGGTATTTGGATAATTGTTAGTATCTTTAGTTAAAAGTTCCTATTTGCTACGTGAAATCGATAGTCAGATTAACCTTTTTAAATTCATAAATTAATATCAATTCAACACCTGGAAGAGTCCCTATTGAAAAATCACATAAAATTATGTGATTCGAACCATGCAAATAACTAAAAAAACACGTAAGCTACTAGGAATATTAGCGAAGATCTACTAAACACTATTGTATTAGGAGAACATAATATCATAATACAATATATCTATTAGTTAATTAGTAGTATGTCTCACAATGTATTGTAGCAAGACGTCGCGTCGTTGTGTTGTATCATGTTTTCCTAATATAATAATTTTCAAATAAATGAAGGAGGCTGAGAAACGGAGCGAAGTGTAATCAAAAACGTGTTCACTATCATCGATATAGGGTCTGATATCGCTCCGATAAAATATTATCTCAGTGGTATTGGTATTGGAGCGGTATTGAAGCGAGAGCGAACCGTGACTGATATCGGTCCGATATCAGAGCGATGATGTGAATACACTCATTATTTATTATGTAAGAATATTTTATCGAACCGGGAGCGGAGTGATATCGTACTGAGAGCGGAGCGTTAATGTAAATCGGGCCTTAGCTCCCCTAGCGTGTTGCAAATTATAATACGTATGTACCTTTTTTTGTGGCGCCGCTGCGGCGCCCATCGAATGCAAAGGGTTAATATTGTTTAGAAACCTAACATATACTTTTCAAAAATACGTATATCCAGGACTGGGCCACGACTGATTTGCTAGACCTGGTTACAGCTTGACTCGTAAAGGTTGACCTCAAGACATTCAAGACATTAATCCGAATTTCAACCGATTATTGACTATTGTCAGGGATCAAGCTTGGTCCAACGAACAAAAGGTACAGACTTGATTTGGGCTTGGCCTAATAAATTTTTCCTATTTGTGACATCATTTTTAATTTCTGACATAAAAGATTGAAAATTATTTTTTGGAAATATGGCCTACATTTTCAAATTACAATTTTAGTTGATATAGTAGTTTAATATCTGTTATTAAAATAAATGAAAGTGATAGAGAAGACTAGACTCCCCATAATAAATAGAGTCGTGGCATGTCATCTATTTTCTCTCCAAAACAGAGCGGGAAGCTTCAAAATTAATTATCACATGTTTGAGTAAATATTTTTTAGTACGTAATTATTGTTAATAAATTATGAATTAATGAACAATTAAAAATTGTTAATTTAATTATTCTTTCTAGGTTAAACTAAATGATTTTTGTTAATATTTAATTTATTTCCAATGTACTTTACGCAAACTTTGGACAGAAAATGCCGGAGCCAATCAGCGTTCAACACACATGTCACGACTCTATATTTATTATAGGGATTCTAGAGAAGACAATAAATGAAACGACAACCTAACTGAGAACATAATGGTGTTACCACTTTATAGCTTCACTTGGACCTTTACTCTGTTTATAATCTAGTCGACTTTTTTGCAGAAAAGCAAACTTGGTATGAATTTTTAATTTTTGACGAAAAATAAGTTTGACATCTTTCTACGTCTTTTTACGTGTGGTATTTCGTATCACATTTTAAAATAATTTTTTTTTTGGGCATTAAAAATGGAAAGAGTATCAATAAAGATATACCAAAGATGAGGATCATAATCACTTTATCACTCAAATTAGAAGACCTTACCCTATAGATTTTATATGGGTCTATAGGGTATGACCCCTAACGATTGTCTTAAAAATTTAAAAAGAGGCTTAAGGGGGCGAAGATTTAGGGATTACAAATAGAGAAGGCGACCGTAAATGATAATTCTGAGACCAAAGACGCGGGTTCTTTTTTCAGGGATGCAAGCCCTCTAAAAAATATGTTAAAAGTGTATGGAAGTCCAAGAACACTATATTGAAAAATACTTTTTTTAGATTTTTACCTAGACTCTGAATACCCTCTGCTCGGAATTCATCAGCTGACCCACGTATCATAACCTGATATTTAATTAATATGGTAATTATTTCATCAACCAAAATTTAACGGTACTTCACCAAACGGTACAGATGACCTTAGTTCTTGCGCATCTTTCAGTAAAAAAAATCAATTTTTCCAAAAAATATAAAACAGAGTTCCATCAAGATAACATTTGGGATGTTCAAGTAAGGAAATGACCTTTCTTCATGCATGATACAACATAATATATCATGCATCACATATCACGATATCACATGTGCGCACATCTTGTTCCATGTACCATAGCTAGTTTGTTTGCATAATGTGATGAGCAACAAGATCGGTCGATTTGACCCAATCATCCCGACCCCGTGAGGGGCAACCCTCAACTTCTCACACAATGTATAATACATGTGTGTATACCTATATGCTTATAATAATAGGTATATGTATGTTATAATTTTATATACTACAGATCATTCAGTGTGTCGGACAAATGGTCCGTTTGCTTTGCTTTTGCTTTGCTTTTGCTCCGTGTGCTGTGCTTATATGTTTTCTCATATGATGTTTTGTAAGATGATTAATGATGCAGGAAGTGATTGAACGCGATAATAGATGTGGATGGATTAGTTGTTGTTATGTAGTGTTCTGTAATATCGACATCATTTTATGAATATGTGCAAATGTACAGTGACAGACATAAGTATTCGAACTAGTTGTAATAAAAAAAAATTGCTAATTTCAGAACGGATTTGCTATGCTTGAAAATTTTTTGAATATTTAAAATATATTAATACTTTCAGTCTCACGGCTTCGGCACCCGAAAATAAACAAAACATCCGCAGAGGCCGACCGAAATCAATATTTAGAATAAACAAAACACTTAAAAATATTTATAAAAACGATTTTATATATTATTCTAATAAAAATAATTTCAAATTTGTTACTACATACAGGATACTTTTTATTTTTGTACTTATAAAAATAATATTTTTTATCATCAAAATCTCTAGCTTCATCTTGTATTTATCTACAATAATTTTTTTATCCACATATGTGTGTTGTATGCTTGTATGTGTACGTGTATTTTAACAAAATAATAATAACTATATACCCATCTTTTGACCTGCATAACACATACCTGTTGAATCGTTTAGTGTTCTGTGGAATCATTTTATGCAATTGTTTACATAAAATTTCTTAAATAATATTGTCGGCTTCCGGGGAAGTTTACTGTGAAAGTGCTCGGGCCTCATAGTGTTTTTTATATTGGTTAAAACTTTTTATAAAGTGATTTTGTATATTGTAATGGTAAAACGGCCTTTGATAATTTTTAGCAAACATTTTCCAGGATATCAATTTTATTTGGAAAAATGAAATATTTACGTAGTTGCCAATTTTATATGAAAACGTAAAATAACAGAACGTGTTAACTAAGCAAAAATATTTGTAATGATATGTTGCGTATTTTGATTAAATAACAGAATATTATAAAAATTTCATTGAATTCTATTAATCCATGTATCATTAACAAAACTGAAAATATTCAATAACTAATAAAAGGCGACTACATGCTCCATTCTTAACTTTTCAATAAAAAAGAGTTACTATGAAATTTTTTGCTTATAACTGTTACCACAATAACGATTTGATAACATTTATCATACATAAATAGTGAAGATATTCGTTAACAATATCTAGCTGAGAATTGGCTTTTACCATATTTTTCATTTTTTCAGCTATTACAGCAGCTCTTATGCTAAGACCTAAGTCTGGGACTATGATAGAATTTTTTTTACACCATCGAAAAGTGCGTAAAAAATTGTATAAGATAAGCTTTTAAAAACATTGTTCTAAGTGAACTAGCTTTTGAGAAAAATTAAGAAATTTGCTGAATTTTTTTACAATAAATCATTTTCCTTTCTAGATAAAACAAGTGCTAGTTATAGTTATTCAATATGTATGTATGTGTTATAATAACAATAGTTTTGTCTCATCTTTTTAAATTAAATTAAAATTATATATATATATATATATATATATATATATATATATATATATATATATATATATATATATATATATATATATATATATGTATGTATGTATGTATATATTTGCATACCTAGAAAAAAATCAACCCAAAAACGCCAAAAATTAACTACTGAACTGATATTGAAAATTGTTTCACTGTTAGAAAGCTAAACTATTTTAAATGGATACAGGTCTTAGATGAGATCCATCAGTGCCCAATATTTGGAAATTCGCTATGTTATGCAGATACTGCGACAGAAGTACCTATTTAATGGTTGTTTTAATCATTTCGACGTCAAAAGTAACATTATAATGAAAAACAATTTCTTAGCATTTCAACAAATGTATGAATATTTATGTGCACTACTGTACATACACATGCGTTTATTATATTTTTGTACATTGTACATAGTGGTATGTGTAGTATGTAAATGTAGGTACTGTTTTGAAATTTTTTTGTTCTTGTTAGCTATTATTATGATAGGTAGCCTTAATTGTTTTTAAAAATATAATGATAATGTAGGTCGTTATTGGTAACAATGATAAATAGGTATTTAAAAAGATAATTTATTTGATCAAATACTTTTTTTTGTTACATTAAATATAGCTAAAAAAATCATAGTAAAAATCAAAGTGACATTAAACTTTTAAAACATCTAGGTAGCATAAGTATCAAAATTTTAATGTTCAAGACTCTTCTTTTTAAGCAGGGTAAGCTGGAATTAAGCGGGGTAAATTTCAGAGTAGTCAGGTTACAAATTATCGAGCTTAAGCCGTCGCTACAGCACCAAGTTTTCATAAAGCAATCTTAACCAGTTACCTACCAGATTCGCATCTACGAAATTTCGACCTCATCCTACTACATACTTTCGATACCCCATTTAAAAATTTATGTCTAAAACGGGCCTTTCATTTTTCAGTAAATACATTATTTTCTCTTTTAAATAAGTATGTTGTTGTTCACAGTACCGTTTCATGCCAACTTAAGGTAATATTTGTTACAATGTCGAAGATCTAATTTGACATTAAACACATTAAACACTAATTTTTTAACGGAATTGCTAATAGCGATAGCTCAGGTGGGGCTTCTTTCCAACACATTAAAATAATTTAACGCATTATTTTTATATTTATTGCGCTCTTGTGGCCACTTTAGTATAACTAATACGTTATTGTATTTTAGGTTATGTACTAAGCACTGACCCTTTTCCCAGTATTAGAGATGTTCAATGGGGTATTTGACTAGTTTTAGGAAACTATTTTAAAATACGCATTTTTATGCATTATGCATGTATACATATATTTATCATTTTTAAAAATAATGTCGGAAATTCTTAGAAAAAATTAACTTTATAAATTGTTCCCGAAATCTGCTCGAAAACGTTCATCACCTGTCAGTTACGTCATATTCTGTAAATAGCAACACGTTCTGTAACTAAGGAAAACAAAGTTTTTACTTCTCTTATAAGTAAGAAAATAATTTTTTATTTTGATTAATTAAATTTGAATTTCCATAGTTATGTTTGATAACTGGTGTCTAAAATAACGACCCTAGTGGCGGTTGTGTTGAAGTATAAGAGAAAGTAACGTCACAGTCCATTGTTAATCGGGCGATTATTAACTAATTTTAAATTTAATTAATTTTTTTTTAATGAAATAATAATATTAAGAATGAATTAGTATTATGGGCGCAAGCTCAAAAGGTCTCCAGAAACTGAAGTGAGGGGAACACAAATTGTATAATTTCCATACACGGAGAGAAAATTCCTATAAAAATACTGTGCTCATACTACAATCGACGTGTAACAGGCGAACATATTCAATTTTGTACGGTAAAATTATAAAAATTATAGTTATATTATTGTAATTTTTATAATTTTACCGTACAAAAATTGGATATGTTCGCCTGTTACACGTCGATTGTAGTATGAGCACAGTAATTTTTACAGGAATTTTCTCTCCGTGTAGTTACCAACCAAACCAAGTAATTATGTTTTTATATGAGTGAGTGAGTAAACTTCTATTTATTAACATGATAGACAAAGATAAATGCAGATGTAGATAAAAAAGTTCTTTTTAGCTTGCCGCATAATACAAAAAATTGTCTCCTATAATAAATCTCCATGAAAAGTTGCTTTGATTGTTTTTTCCAAATAGTATCAAATACCCCAAATATAAATGATCTGGTTTAGTAGAAAAGTAATAGAATTTTCAGGCATTTTGTAAATTATATTATTTTTTTAAAATTTATATTTAATAGATTGGAATGCATCTAATTTTAGTGCATTCAATTTTTAAATTATATATTTAAATTATATTGTATATCTAAGTTAATAACAACTCCTAACCACGTAACACCTCAACAAAAAAATTGTAGCACCTAAGCAAATCAAAAGCTTAGTGCCTGACTTTTGATCGTGTTAATTACCGCACTTTTAGCGCTAGACGTTAACGCAGAACAGTGATATAAGGAGAAACTGTCAATCGAATACTAGGTTTACGAATAGGGCAATATTTTTCTTGAATTATTAAAAACTCAATAGAACCTCGAACATTGAATATCCTCATTTTGCACTTATTTGTGTATTATTTCTTTGGAATAATTATTAGAAATTATACAAAATATTAATAATTTTTTTTTAATATATCAGCAACATCCCTGCAAAAAACAGTTACCAACAATGGTAATAATGTAAATAACTGAAATAACTCATTATTTTTATACATACATTGAAACAGAATGTATTGTTTGTATACGAACGAGTTAACAGACTTTGTAGACACAAACAACAATCCAATTACGGATAACAAACATTAAGTATTTTACTTAGGTACGGACAAACAGAGTCAGTAAGTAATTTCATTATTATAGAGCTAAGCAAACACACATATACACACACAGACAAAGATGTATAGTTTGTGCTTAGATTTATTTTATTTTCTACCATATATGGTAAAAATGTAGCGGTTATATTGCACAACTTACTATTCTTGTATCACTAATTAATTATTTTAAATATTATTATTTTCATTTAAATTTATTTCTAATGTCTAACAATATTTATTTTTTTATTGAAAAATATATAAATAATCATGAAGAAATATGTATTAATAAATTAAAAAAATTATTCTTATTTCGGAACGACCTTGCATATTCTCTTCTTGGGCAATAATTTGTTTTAAAAGATTTTAACCTAAATATTTCTCGAAATAATAACTATTATTACATATTAATTAAAGAAAATTAAAATAGTCATGAAAACGAACAAACTAATTAGCCTATCAACTAATTTATTGATAATATTTTAAATTATTTTGGCTGATCTCACCACAAAACATTGGGTAGTTTATTATGAAATCTTGAAAAAATTTGAATCCGTATCTTTTTTCAAGAGCTTAAGTCAACAATACTTTTTTCAGGAATTAAAAAAAAATCATTTAAAACCATTACTTTTTTTTGGATAATTTTTTTATTTATACTAATTAATAAAATACCTAGTTGCTTTTTATTTGTATATTCTTTTATAAATTTGAGGTTGACAGGTATTATGGTACTAAGTAAAGTACTTATTAGGAATCCTATATCTGTAAATATCACCCATAAAAAAATCAAAATTAACCCTAGAATCATACGGTGGTCTACGAGAAACGTTAATTATACATCGGCGTTAATTTGACGAATGGACTTTTTACGGAGAGTTATTTGCAAAAAACATTTTTTTTTACATAACAATACTATATACAAAAGCGAACAAAATATTTTAAAAAATTGCATTTGGAAAAATTTTTTAATATAAATATCTATTACTAATTTTTTTAATCTTTTTATCAAAGCATATTTTCATTATATTATACATGTCTCAAATAATTAATTTATGAATTATTATGAGCCGGTGGGCATGTGTGACTTTACAGAATGTGAAATTTCTCGGTCACAAATATTCCTGTAGATATGTAGTTATTTTCTCATTAGGTACATTTGTAAATTTTCTAAAATTTGTTGGCATTTTTGCGAATAAGATCTAAAAAATAATAAAATAAAAATATTTTCCACAAAATAAATTGTTAATCTTTTATTAAGTCACTTGAAACGCACTGTTTAGTTTTCGTTTCAATATATTAAAACTTCAGTATTATGTCGTCTCTATAAGTCAAACAGCTGTAATCATTTTTCACATTATCATTATCATTGAATAAATTAATTATAACATCCATATCTTTAATAAATTTTAGAAAAATTAGGAAAACTTTTATATGTGAAGTACAAAATCTTTAAAAAAAAATATACATTAATCATACATCGTCGTCAAATTGACGCACACTATTTTAATATAAACAAAACGACAGCAACTATAAATAAAATTGATACGTCTGCTGTGTTATCATAACAAATAGATAGCAGAAGGTTTAGAACAGACAAACAACGACAAGTTGTAGTACTGGAACAGGTAGAGAAGTTCGTTCGTCAATTTGACGAGTACGTATGATTTTAGGGTTAAAGCAGTAAAAAATGTAACGAAAATTTTTAAAACTGATATTTATTTCCAAAATATTGTATTTTTATACATTTTTAGAATAACTTTTTAAAACTTCAGTTGCTTTTTGGTTAGAAGTCAACATAACAGTGTTGGATAGTCAAGTATAATATTTCTAAAGTTTCAACAGTTTACACTTTTATAATATGTACATCCTTCATTTTATAGTAGAATTATTTTAATTACTTAAAGAAAATTTTAAATTAATCTAATCCTACTTGGCAATAGTTTGTTCGCACTTATTTCTCAGAAATTATGTAAAATCTATAACAATTTATCGATATTTTAAACTGATATGCGAATTGGTGCAACGTTCAAACATGTACGTAATAATAATCTTACAGGCATGTGTAGTATCCATTAATGAAACAACGGACGAGCGAAGGGAGTTACGAAGGAATGAGGAGCTACTTACATATTGAGTATATGTGGTAGCTAGAATAGCTACTGTCTACATAAGTAAGTTACCATTATTATTATTAAAGTTGAAGACTGGTGCATTCTTGTCACGATCTGACGATTCTGCTACAATCCAATAATATACGTAACTGTTCCGGCCTGACTCGATTCCGTCTTAACAACTTACATAGATACATATATACAATACCGCAGGAACGTATTCGTAATAGAATTATTTGTATCCAGGATTCTTAATAGTTGAGATATGTTTTTTGAAAAAAGAAAGTATTTGATTTTTAATTATTTTTTATTGATTCTCTATCATAGACTTTTGAATAAGATTCAATAGCTGATAATTGATATCACCTTGAGCCTTTGCAGTTGGCAGA
This sequence comes from Brachynemurus nebulosus, assembly GCA_035578155.1. NCBI lineage: Eukaryota > Metazoa > Arthropoda > Insecta > Neuroptera > Myrmeleontidae > Brachynemurus > Brachynemurus nebulosus. The sequence goes on along the minus strand of JAPWDM010000006.1, from coordinate 49,496,803 downwards.
TTTCAAGACTTCTAAAACGCATTCTGTCTACTGCAACAACCATATTATTTCCAAACATCTTCCAAAAAGGAGGAAATTTAATTTAACTATTAGTTTTAGGGAAAATTAGATGGATTACCTAAAAATCCATCGTAAGTCCAACCACTCAGATATAATAGTATATAGTATACCAAGGGACGAAAATATGACATTTGATCCCGAATGTGAAGTTTATTGCTAAAGGTAAACAATTCAGAATATTAGGAATCAACAGTCACACATTAGTCCCGTGGCGTATATGTTACTTTTGGCAATTTCGAATAATTTAAAATTAGAAAAATTAAGAAAAATATGTCATTTACATTGTGTAAAATAATATTACGTCGAGTATACTGTAAATTTCTGTTTTGCGCAAAAAAAAACTAATGGTTAAAATTTTTTGTTAAATAAGTAACACAACCCAGTTAGTCTAGTCTAGAAGAGCCATTTTAGTGAAATTCTCATAGAGGGCTCCAAAAATTATGATTTTGGTGTCATTCGATTCGTATTGACATCTAGAAACTTTTTGAAAAAGTTGAAAATGCGCTCATAAAAATTGCAATTGTTATAAACAAAAGAGTGAAAAAAAAAATGAGTGTTTTTGTTTTTTTGAAAAATTTCAAAAACTATTCAAGATTTTTGAAATTAAAAAAAAATATCTGAAAAGAGCAGGAAATTTCACAAAAATAAGTCCCAACTCCCGAAACTGTATCTCCAATATTTATAATTTTAACAGAGCACTAAAGTTATTGCTAAAATGGGGTGTTTGGCGTTCTCGCGCACCCCGTCATTCAAACACGGTAAACAAAAAAAATTATTTAAATATATTAAATATCAATATTAAGGAATGAAAAAATTCACGTACCTTCGGAGTAAGTTGATAAACAATAATCCGTGCAAAAAAATTTTTATAACTATGTATTTTTCCATTAGTTATGTTATTGTTAATTAACAAAATTTTTGAAACCGAAAGTTGACATAGAAACCTTAATAATTATTTAACTAAACAGCTCAATTTTTTTTTGCTTCGTAGAATTGTTCTGAAGAGGTGAAAAAATAGATTCCCGTTGAAAAAATCAAAAATTTTTAATTTTCTACTTTTTTATAAACAATCAATTGCATTGAAAAATGAGAAATGTTGATAAAGAATTTGTTTTTTTTTTTTTTTGTTTTTTTAAATCTTAATTATTTCGTCTTTTTCTTATTGAGCCACCTAAAACGGAACTTTAATATTAATAATAAATGACACAAAAAAATTGTTCATTAACAAATGCATTTTTGAGCAATAAAATTCTTTTTTAAGAAACGATTTTTCTCTTAAAAATCATAATATTCATTGGTCCTTCGAATCAAAAAAAAATTTTTTCCATTGCCTCAAAAACAATGCATTTGTTTATAACAATTTTTTAAATAATAGCATTTAAAAATTTAAAAAAATTATTTTCAGGTGGCGCTCAATGAGAAAAAGACGAAATAATTAAGATTTAAAAAAACAAAAAAAAAAACTAATGCTTTATCAACATTTCTCATTTTTCAATGCAATTGATTGTTTATAAAAAAAAGTGGAAAATTAAAAATTTTTGATTTTTTCAACGGGAATCTATTTTTTCACCTCTTCAGAACAATTCTACGAAGCCAAAAAAATTTGAGCTTTTTAGTTAAATAATTATTAAGGTTTCTATGTCAACTTTCGGTTTCAAAAATTTTGTTAATTAACAATAGCATAACTAATGGAAAAATACATATAAAAATTTTTTTTGCACGGATTATTGTTTATCAACTTATTCCGAAGGTACGTGAATTTTTTCATTCCTTAATATTGATATTTAATATATTTAAATAATTTTTTTTGTTTACCGTGTTTGAATGACGCGGTGCGCGAGAACGCCAAACACCCCATTTTAGCAATAAATTTAGGGCTCTGTTAAAATTATAAATATTGGAGATACAGTTTCGGGAGTTGGGACTTATTTTTGTGAAATTTCCTGCTCTTTTCAGATATTTTTTTTAATTTCAAAAATCTTGAATAGTTTTTGAAATTTTTCAAAAAAATAAAAACACTCATTTTTTTTCACTCTTTTGTTTATAACAATTGCAATTTTTATGAGCGCATTTTCAACTTTTTCAAAAAGTTTCTAGAGGTCAATACGAATCGAATGACACCCAAATCATAATTTTTGGTGCCCTCTATGAGAATTTTACTAAAATGGCTCTTCTAGACTAGACTAAGTGTTAATGTAACATTTCGTGTTTGTGTCAAAATGAAAATATTAACAAAAATTTCGATTTAACAGAATAAAAATGTTAACCTGTTTTGAACAACAAAGAAGTAACATTATATTTGTGTAGAGCAAAAGAATATTATAAGTGCGAAAATTAGATTAGAATATATATCTGCCAAAATATATATAATAAAAAAGATGAGAGTAGTTCTTAATATTAAACAAAACTTAAAAATTATAAGTTTTTTCAGTTATTGACGAATATAGTTTTATTAAATGTTTAAAAATGAAACAATTTTCTTACATTTTAAGGTTATTTTGTTACAGATTCAGCTACAAAAAATCATGTAAGCTTACTTACATGTAAGATTGTATATTATATAATACAATCTCAAATAAGCTTACATGATTTTTTTTAACTGAATCTGTAACAAAGTAACCGTAAAATGTAAGAAAATTGTTTCATTTTTAAACTTTTTTTAATAAAACTATATTCGTCAATAACTGAAAAAACTTACAATTTTTCGATTTTGTGTAATAATAAGAACTACTCTCATCTTTTTTATTATATATATTTTCGTAGATATATATAGACAAAAGTAAGAATTGTTACAAAGAACTGACTTACTTTGCGTTCTTTGAGTCTCATTTATAATAATATATGAACAAAATCGTTATAATTTTTGATGACTTTCAAATTTCTTAAGCTTCAGTGGAATTAAAATATTAAATAAAAAAGTTTAACAACTAACTCTGATAAATCTGAGAAATTAACACAAAATGTATGTTCTCTTGTGTGTTAAATCATTGACACAAATCTTGTGTATAGATTTGACACATACACGGAGAGAAAAATCCTATAATTTTTTTAGAGAAAATTTCAGAAAAATTACCATGCTCCCCTATAACCCGTGCGTGATCGACGACCAAAATAAAAAATATGTGCTAACATGGTAAAATTTAATGTGGTGCTAACACAACTTTTATCACACTCTTATGCATATATATTATAGTTTAATTCTTGTTGTCGTACTCTTTCATTTGCGCATCTGACTCGCGACCTTATGTTAGTTGCACTGTACCTGTAAAAACGTGTATACAAAAATGATTGCCAACAATATATTCTAATACATATACTAAAGATAGGTAAATAACAAAAAGATGAATTAAACGATGACATCGTCCTAAGAGAGTGTAAAAGAAACTGACTACTAGCTGTGCTAGCTGCTTGTAACACAGTCTGATAAATCAAGGTGCTTGTTGCGAACTGTCTGACAAAGTTTCTTCCACAGTTGACACCTATGGTTCGCATGTAACTCGCTGAGTGAGGTACATTTCATTACAGCGTTCCCAACACAACCAACCTTCTTTCTGTTTTTTTTTCTTTCTATTATTAGCATGTTAGCATGGTAATTTTTTAATAAAAAAAATTAAAAATTATTTTTTTGTCGGTAATGGAACTTTTTACTGTGCTGTTTTACAAATTTTACGGAGATAATATTACGAAAAGAACATTCCATCCTTTAAATTTTTTATGATTAATTATAATCTTTATATTTTTACCTTACAGAATTGAATATGTTCGCCTTTTACACGTCGATTGTAGTGCTGAGCACAGTAATTTTTATAGGAATTTTCTCTCCGTGTACCTATGCTTTGTGTTAAAATAACACAAAAAATTGAGTGGACCGTTCCAGACATGTGAAATGTATTAATTTTAACACAAATTTTTCACTGTGCAAATTGAATAATACAGTCTAATTGTTTGCCTGTATCTAAAAATTTGCATTTGTTAATTATTTTAAATAAGTAATTAATTGTCTAGCCTTCTTATTTAATTTAAATTTCGTTTGCTGATTAGTGACGTTCTATAAATTCTGCTTGGTGATTGACTTAAAAGTGGGAACAAAAGTATTTTTAACCCCTTTGGTCCAAAAGTGACACTTTACTTTCTATTCTGAGGGACTAGAATATGTATTTTAGTCAGGAAAGAGCAAAAATATATCATTCCTTTTTGGCTTACTAATTTACAGAACTGATAAACTGATCTGAATTAACCTTCTGATAAAATATTTTGTGTTAATCAAATAACAAGAGACCGATTTAATGAACAAAGTATAAAGATTTAATATGTGTAGTTTAACCAAAATTCAATAATTTTAAAAAAATAGTGAATCCTAACGGTGAATACTATTATTACCATCATTACACGAATATGTACTACTGAAAAAGTATTAATGAATAGTAGTTTAACAAAATAGTCTTGTGGTATGAATTTCTCTATATTTGATTTAAAGAATGAAATATATTTTTAGCAGAGTATGTGTTTTGTAATTGTTGATAAATTCTCTTACAGTACTATCAAATATACACAATAATATTTCTGTAGATAATAATATTTCTTATTTGCAAGAAAATTATTTGTGATTACTGGCCAAACTTGTTCAGATAATATGCCGAATGTAACACCTGTGATCTGAAATAAGATCCTAATAATTATTTAGCCTAATAAAAATGGCTAAGTGGCAACGAGAATATTACATATACTTGATATAAATCAATAAATTTTATATGCAAGCATATAAAAAGTTTTTTTCTTCTAGCATAAATTTTCCAACCTCCATAAATAAAACCAATTTAAAAATTTACGCTATAATATTATAATTATTAAAAAAAAAAATGATTTATTAAAATAGCACAATAAATTTTACATTAGAACAAAAAAAAAATTATTTATTGTTCAGTAGTAGTATTATTAGCAACAATTTCAAAATTCATGAATTTACGAATAGACAGGTATGCATTTGTTCGCTTAATAGTAAAAGCGGAGCAAATTATTTTTGAATTTTTTTTTTTTCGTAACATGATTGTTACAATTTACATTAAATAGACATCATTCAGTTTTAGATAGACCTACACTTGTACACTTGTAATTTATAAATATTTCGTAAGATTGCCTAAAGCTTTTTTTTTTAATTTTATCACTTTTTCTCTATTCTTCAAACTGATTATTAATTTATATATTCATTTGAAAATATGTGGCTGTATAAAATAATGCCATTATTATTTTTGTTAACCTAACTGTTTATTAGGGTCTTTCACCTAGCGAAGAAAGTATAATAAAATAATTTTTTGAAACGTGCCCTAAACGCTGTATAAATAAAATTTAAGGAAAAATATCATGTATAATTTTGCAGTTAATTTTAAGAGCTAATATAGAACTCTTTATTTATTCTATATCAAAGAAAGTTCTTCTAGCGTTTCCCACAATAACGATCATTCTCCAATTTATTGGAGCAGAGTCGACATAGGAAGCGAAACTCCTGCGAAGTGATTTAAATGACTCTTTTTCTGTTCGAATCAACTGTCTTAGTTGATACGATATGAACTGTTAATTTGTTTCTACAGAAATGAATCAATAATTTTATCCGTTTAATTATTCCGTTTAATTTTCCTAAAATAATTTTTAACCTTGAGAATTCGTAATTCAGAAACGAAACCGATTAAAGATATATTTCTGACATAAATCAACATAATAATATTTAAACTCAATATGTTTTCGACCATAAGTTAAGAAAAATAAAGTGACCCTAACTTTGTTTAGAACTTATTCGATATGAACATTTTTGTGAAATTTCTTTCCGCAATCAAGAAATACTGAGGAGTTAGTTAGCATAGAAGTTACAATATCAAAAGTATAATTTCATAATTCATATGATGTTTTGGTTGGCTGAAGCTAAGGGAGCGAAACGTCCAAGAGTCCCACGGAGCAACTCAAATGTGAGTTACTATTTTGGGCATTCTTTCACCGATTATAGGTATTTTTTGTTGAAATGTTAAGAATGTTATGACAAAAAAATGAAACGGATCCAGGAAATAAAAAAAAATTATTAATTAGTAAATCATAATAATTAAAATGACACTAAATTTGCTGGTAATAGAGGGTAGAAACTGACAGAGCAAATATTATGGAATTTTTTTTTAAAGATCAATGTCTCCGATATTTTCGGATTAATCATATTATTTTAATTTTAAAACTTATCACCATAATTATAAAATATTTTGATATTTGCTAAATTAAATTTAAAATTAGCAAACATGAAGTAAATTGCAGCAACAAATAAACTACTGATTAATTTAAATTTAATTGACAGAATTAATTAAATTTTATTTTCAGAATATTATCTGTTTGTGATAACACAATTTAAAAACGAAATATTATTGATCGGAAAATCACACTAATCGTAAGGTTCGATAAATACGTTTCTATCCTCTATAAACATGGAAGAGTATTATTTTCCCAATTTACTTAAAAGACAGCTTTTCTCCATTTAAATATTATAGTTTTACTTTACGTAAAAATTTGAACTATTATGATCGCTGACTACTCCATCTCTGTAACGCAGTGCAACCCTATGGAAAACGATCGCATTCACCTATAGGCAAATATTTATCTTAAATGAAAATGATTCACACCTTAAGAATGTAAAAATGAAATTCTGTTACATATAAAAGTTATTAAATTTTCTACTATCCTTTTTCAATATATTAGACAGTAGATCTTGTGAGAGACAGCTATATTACGACAGTGTCTAATACAGAAACTTACGTGCATTCTTACTGAATGAATCATTTTCAGTTTATATGAATTCGAGTATAGTTATTTTTTACCAATACCTAGACGGCATCCATTTAAGTTCTATTTCGTTAGATATCTCTTTAAAAATTCGTCAAGTGCGTGTTTGACACGCACTAGGTAATATCGCCTCAGTGACAGGGATGTTGATTCTCCCAAAAAAGATCGATTTTTGGATCGATTTAAATCGAAATTTAAATAACAAGTTTATTGCACATTAAAATTTTGTTGACAATTATACAAATTGCTGAAGTATATACATAAATTTTGAAGATATACAATCTACTAATACGAAATAAACCTTTATAAAATGGTAATTGCATCTTTAATGATAATTTTAAAATTTTTAAATAACAATGTATAATTCACCAAAAATAATATAAATTTGAAAACAGGAAAAAATTTGCTCCTGGAAACTTATTTAAAGAAAATTATTAATATTACTAAGTCAACCTAAACTAAGATTATATAAAACTTTGAATTTAGTTGTAGACTCGCCAATCCGAGGTTGCCAGGTCTGCTGGAAACTGAACATGATAGCGTCTTAGTCACAACGACGTTCAAACTTTCGAAATTACTTAAACATTTTAAGAAGCTCTAAAATTTTTCATAAATAACAATAACTTACGACTATTTAAATAAATTTCCTTGAAGAACAATATTTTATAAATTATTACTTATGTTACGAAACTACATACTTAAATTATTCAAACAAATTTTGACAACAAAACTTGAGGGTTAGGCGTTTCAGGCAAAATGGAAACCATCAATTGCACCTAAGATGGAAATGTTTCCACCAATATAGATATAGTGAAATATGTGCAAGCAACATATATACTGACTCATCAGGCAGAGTTATTATTAATTTTTGATCATTAGAAGATATGATATTTTAAGAAATAAACAATAATTATCAAAATATTTTTAAAAAAAATATTGTTTTTAAATTCAAAATACAGCATACTTGAATCTATAACTTATCTTTTTTGAATTATAATATATTTGGATCTATGATAGTTACGATAGTTATGATAGTTACGAAGTAACATAGCAGCATACGAACACATACACACACCTAACACGCCTAACAGATAAATACATACGAATTAATATGGCAAAAAAACTCTCACAAAAAAAGATTTCTGGGAACTGAAGTTTGAGATATTCATGGTACATGTCCAACTATCCCTACTCGTGTTCAAAACGATCACAGAAGTAAAACAATATATCGTCGAAGGAAGCGGAACTTCGACGATTTAAAAAAGCAATGATAACGTTAACTAAAAACTTTTATTTTATAGTATTCTTATAGTATTCTTATAGCAAAAAGAGAGAAATCAGATGGCATTTCCCTGTAAAAAAAATAATATCTGGCGTAATAAATTATCCAGTGTATGCATATACTCTAGGAAAAAAAGATAAAACACCTACACTAGCTTACAGTATGGGAAAAGCCACAACTTAAATTCAAGAATTATAGTATTTAAATATTTGGATTTTTCTGCTATAAATTTTATGTAAATTTGTCATTAAAATTCCCTTAAATTTGTGATAATAAGTAGGTGTTTTTTGTCACTGGATTATTATTATTAGTATTGTATTTTAGGATTTCACTGAATACAAAATTAAGTTTTTTTTTGATAAAAAATTCTTATATTCCGATTAAACAAACGAGAAAAGAAAAGAAAAAAAAACAATTGCGGAAATTCAAATGATGTCATGTTAAAAAATTACACTGTGACTCCGCGTGCTACTTAATTGACAAACAATTTTTTTTATCATGCTTGTTTTGTTATGTGTTACACAAAAATATTCCCTGTAGGCTGTGCAAAATGTAAATTATATGTTATTGTATTCGCAAATTTCCAACAAATTATAATAGATTTCATCTAATTCAATATGTAGCACGTACATATATACAACACAGGAAAACAAATTATTTCTAATAGATTGATCGTATGTAATAGACAAACAACGGATAAAAGCAAACTTATTGACAATGTCAGAACTATAACGATGTTATAAACTAAATACATATATTGCTACACTAATAAATAAAACACTTGCATGTTTCGGTCAATATAATTATTATCAAAACATGTCATAATGGTAATGTCCAGAATAAAAGTATTATCGTTTATAATGTTATTATTTGTTAACAGCGAATATGGAATAACCTAAAGTAACGCCCAAATCGTTTAAATTTATAATATAAATTTTCTATTATACATGTTTATTTTCGGATTCCAATTTACTTTTTTACACCATCCTAAAGAGCAAAGTCATACATAAAACAGATATCCGAACCGTTGTCCTATATAAACTGAGGAAATTTGAGGTCTCATTAACCATTTTTACATTTGCTACATTTGCGAAATTACATTACAAATTACATTTGCAAAATTTTGCGTTTCAAAATACCTCCTCCCTTTTAGTCTATTATTTATTGCAATATAAAGCGTTTCAACCTTCTCGAATCATTCTACGTGTATTCTAATAACTTCTCTACACTCTCGGCTGAAGTTTCTTGCCAAAGTACTCGCCTGGGCCCGAGTAGAGTCATCACACATTCGTAGAATTTCGTGAACATCTCAGCGACGTATACCGTGAGCATGTACACGTGAAGACATCCGAATCAGAATCTGAACACATTTAAAATGCTTACGATGCACCCTAAGCAAGCGTACTAGGTCGAGTAGTGTATATTTTGTTTACTGTGATTGGAATATGAATCTGTTCTGCAAAACAGAGAAGGAAATATGGTGTTCATTCCAGGTATTCATATTCAAAAGAAAATACAAAGCTATATATAGGTATATATATATATATATATATATATATATATATATATATATATATATATATATATATATATACCTATGAACACCATATTTCCTTCTCAGTTTTGCAGAACAGATTCATATTCCAAACACAATAAACAAAATATAGTGAGTCGCTCTGTGCTCAGACTTCAGGCTCTTTGACTCAGGAAAAAAATCGTCACCGAGAGAAAGTTGATGGAGCGAGGAAACACAAAGTGACCTTCTATACCAGGCAATTTCACAAGAAGTGTAGTGTATGCTCAAAAAGAGGTAATTGAAACGAACCTACGATTTTATTCTATGAAATTTATGATTTCTCCAAGGCGTCACAAGCTGTATTTGAACTGCGTCACATAATTATCTCGTGATAACAACAAATAAGAATTTTATTACCAAAAAGATCCTGTTTATATAGTTTTATAATTTATGCAGATTTTAAAATCTCTAAATAATTTGAAAAAATTCAACTTTCCGTTTCAATATAGAAAAGGAAAAAAAATGTTGAAAACAAAAACATATTTGTTTTGATAAATATTTTTATTTTTAGAAAATAAAGAATAATTTTAACAAATTATTTTACCATTGTCTTATAAATGTCGTCTAACAGGTGAATTTTAAAATATTCATTGCATTATTAAATAAAGACAGTACCTGTATATAGGTAAATTAAAATATAATAATTGCAGATTAAAACATAAATTACGTAAAAATACCATATTATTAATTATTGTTTGATGTTAAACAGGTATCTTGATATTATAAATAAATTAATATAAATTCCTAGCTACTAAAAAAACATTTACATACTCGGTGGTAATCTGCTGTCTTTTATTAAATCTTGTTCTATATAAAAGTAATTACATACATAATTTATATGTACCGTGCTTCTCAAAATGATGTAAACTAGAAATAATACACTTGATCTTGATTTAATTGAAGTAAGCAATTGTCAACCAACTTTTGAATACTTATCAGTTTAAAAGCAGAAGATATTTCAGTCTAGAACATATTATATATAATTATGTATAGTCTAGTGTATAGACAATAGACTTACTGTACATAATGCCATTGTATAAACGAAATTTCAAAATGTGTAGCTACTACTGTCCACATATTAGTGCTAACCACAGTGACAATTTTGTGTGAATTTTCAAATAATATCTGATGTTATTATTAATCTTAAATATTGTAGGTTTTGCACTTTTGTCAAAAAAAAAAGTTTCCCTGGCAGATTTGTCTAGTGGAAAAAACGGTAGGAAACTTTTTATTAGGCATTTCATTGTACGTAAACTCAATAAAAATGAAATCAAAGTATTTATTGCTAAATTGGACTGATTTAAAGCCATAGTAACGGAATATTAAATAATTGATAATACAAAAATACTCCAGCTACAGAGTCGTATTTTTTCTAGTTGACAATTCTTCTGGTTAAATTGCTAGCCAACAAACTTTCAGTACATATAAATACAACTTTATTCGGAAAAATAGAAATCTCTCGTGTAATAAAAAATGAAAATGAAATTCTTTTTTGAGAAAAAACTACAAAATTTTGAAAAAAGAAAATTGTATTCGTTTTT
>JAPWDM010000006.1:49285528-49480528 GCA_035578155.1 Brachynemurus nebulosus | reverse complement strand
AAAATCAATAAGTCATTCATCGTAAAGAAATTCAGCAAATTTTTTAATTTTTGTCAAAAACTAGCTCACTTAAAACAATGGTTTAAAAACTTACTTTATCCACATAGACATATTATATCTTAGACATATATCCTTTAATAACGATACTTATCGTATATCGTACATGTCGTATCTTATGTATCGTATCGCTTAGGGCAGGCTAAAATTTCAAGTAGTGCAGATAAATAATTTCAAGATAGTTCTTCCGATTTTCACTGGTAAAAAATTTATTCTGGAAACTGTTGACAGCAAATTATAGTAGCACCGCCTTGTTTTTATTAAAATTAAAAAGTGGCCAAATGATTAATTACAAATTTATGTAAATTTAAACTAATCACTGTCCATATAACAAAGTAAAATGCACATGTAATTATAACTTACATACGAATACCTATGTTTATTCAGAAAGTTCATAAATTCGTTAGATGACTTAATAATATTGTCACTAAGATCAAACGAAGAGTTAACAAAAAAATTAATTACAATTCTCTTAAAATATTTTGGACCAATTAGTCTGACTTTTTGTGATTAGAATCTGAAGAAAAGAAAATAACTGTTTTCAATCACATATGGTCATTAAAAAAGAAGATATCTATAATTAATTATCAGAGAATTATTTTTTATTGAAGATTCACACGGTCTAGTAATTGTCTACCAGTCATTGTCTATATTATTTGCTAAAGTAAATGATATTTTGGTTTTACGATGAGTCGCTGATTAAATTCTAAACTAAAATTTTAGAGGTATTGAAAAAATATAATAAAAAATAAATATTTTAACAAAAAAAATCCTATGTTAAAGAATTTTGAATTAAATTATGTAAAAAAAGTGAATTTTGCAAAAATACAGCTGACTTTTTGTTCGCTGCTACCGTCGACATGTACTAACTCATTAAAGGTTGGCTTAATGAATAGAAAAGTTTGACTAGCGTTTTAAATTTGCAAATACTCTATACAGTGTGGTGTGCCTAATGAAAGGTTTCAGACGTAATAAATTCAGTTCAAACAATGTCGTTTTAATTCTTACTAAATTATAATTTATATTTTATCGAAAAATTATTCTTAACCAAACAACCAAATTTTCCTCCAAAAAATTAGCTTTTTTGACTGACTTATTTTGCTGTCTATTTCTTTTAATAAAATCATTTTTCTTAATGTTTATCTAAATTAATTTTGGTTTATAACTAGTTTTATCAGGTTCACTGAGTTAAGTTGTTGAGAGACAAGGTTTATATATATGTTGTGAGGTAGATGCAATCCGTATACTATAGATGTATTGGCTTTTGCAGGCTTTTGGACTGCAATCAGCTGTTTTTATAGCGTCAATTGATCATCAACAATATTTGTATATTAACTGTCATTTTTTAATTTTAAAGTATTATTTCTGAATAATTATTAGTTATTATAATATAATATTCAGTTTAATATAATTATTTTTATTAATTTTTCACGTTTTGTTAGTTATTTTTTACCAAAGATAAGTTATTTAGTTATTTTAACTAATTTTATTAATACCTTCTTGAAAATTGTTACTTCAGGGCCGGCATTTAAAATTGATCTTATATTTTTTATAGTCATGCCTGGTATATTCGGTTCACTTTAAGTTTTTGCATCGACCATTGCTATCAACGAAACAACATAATTTTCTTTCCTTTTCTTAAGAAAATACGTATTATGTATAAAATAAATGTAATTTTGATAAAGAAAAAATGCAAAACACACTGTATTTTCCAATGCTTTGAGATATACAGGATACCAAACGTACGTCCTTGAATAATTTTATTTAAAAAAGCCGTTGTCAAGTTTAAAATTTCGTTTGAATATAAATTTATTTAAAAATACGTTTTATTTTTAAATTTTACGAAAAATTATATAATTTTACAAAACAAACGTTTTTAGAAATTATATTTGTAAGATTTATCTATTTAAAATGCTTTTATTTTAAAATTACTTTTTTAATCTTGTTTGAACTCTGGCATGAACAAATATAATATAATTGGCTGATTAATTAATAAAATTATGAAATTATCTCTAACATACGTTATATGAAAGTATAACGAGCAGACGCTTTATTGAAGTCGCATGGCAAAACTCGTTGAATTTTCTATATACGGTGTTCTGTGTCAAACTGCAGAAATTCACGATATAAGACATTAAATAAAGACGTTAACTATTTTCGATTTCCGAAAAAGGATGCGATAAGGTGAAATAGAGTGAAATAGAAAAAGTGATCTTTAATAAACGAAATTTTGCATGAAAGTGTATATATTGGTATTAAAAAACATCTGGAACCACGAAGTTTTCAACTGTGGATCCAAAAAATCTGGAAAAAAGGACACAGTAGCATTTCTAAGAACTTTTGGCTAAAATTATTCCTGATCAGTTGAGTTAAAAACATAGAGAAATCCAAATTATCCCGTAATTAACAAATTAAGGCAGAGTATTTCCTTAATGCTTCATAATTTCCGAATTCTATGGCATACAGAGAATGAATACAGACACGTGTAACATAATTGAATATTTCTCTATTTTTATGACAAACTGTAATAAACATATTTCATATATTTTATTCATATTTAATTGAAAAAATCATATTAATCATTTTTTATTCTCTTTTTTGAAAACTTGACTCGGTTATTTAATATTATCATTAAAGTAATTTAAATATTTTTGTTCACTTTAAAATTATTAAGACATAATAAAAACAAAAATAGTCCGGACCTGGTTATACTGCAGTCCACGGTAAAACCTACAATGAGCAAACCTCCCAAACATATAATAAACCTTGGTTGAGAGATATTAAATTGAATACTGTTACACACTTTGAGGTCTATTTTCCTACGAATTTTAAAATAACGTTAACAAAACGATTCTTCACTCTTCTAATTTATTGTTTTCGGCATCACAAAATTTTAATTTTAAAAATTCTGCAAACTATATAATTATTATTAACTCATGAATCCAACCCCTATTATTTATACTAAACTTACAATTACTTACTGTTTAAATTTAATATTATATCCAGAAAATTGTGAAATCCGCGAAAGTATTCACATTTCGAAACAAGGACTGTCATTAAATTGGAAATTATCGAATATTAAACAAGAAATTTTATACGGATTTTATTAAAATTTGCATGTAATATTAGTCTTATACTTTATATTATATACATATAGTTATAAATTGCAGTAATTTAAAAATATATGCCAGTAATTGTTAAATATTAAATATTGAGAAATGATATAAATAAAATATAATAACAATGCAATTTTATCATAAATTTTTATTTATGTACCTATTTTATTTGTATTTGAAATAAAAAAAGATTACGTTTGTATTTGTTCTAAAACAATATATACCTACACATAAATAAATATTTTATAGACAAGAGAACCATTTAATTATTAAAACAATAATATAAACTCGTAAGTACTTAGGTATTATAGTAGCTTGCATTGTAACTTACAAAGATACCTATAATACCTACTTTGACAAAAATTATTATAGCTTTCTAATAGAGCGGTTACTATAAATTATATTATGACTATTATCGGTTTCAATTTAATTCAGTAAAATGAATCAAATTAATCAAATTGAACTGCAAACGGTCAATTGTTTTTCTAAAGACGCGTTTATATTGTTCACTTTAGTATAAATAATGCCGTATGATTTTTCGATTGCTAAACGGAATTAAAATTTAACAAAGCAAAGTGAAAAGAATTTTTAGTTTACATTTTTTATCTTTATTTTCAACCAAGTTAAACCCATTTTATTAAGATTTGCAATAAAATATTTAATTGATCAAAATGAGAGTAATTTTTTATGTAGAAGGTATTACACAAATCATCCTACACAATCATTACTAGTTCAGCTCATTCAAAATGTCAAGGAAAGTTAACCTTCCAATTATCTATTAAAAAAGAACCACAGTCACAATTTTTGCGATACTGTTTATTTAGTTACTACATAATTAATTACTTACCACTCCCCCTACACCTGGTAAATTTGATACATTTCTGTAAAAGACCACCTTCAAAATTTGCAAAAGATCATTCCAAATTTTTAACTGAAGTACATGTCGCTTCTATTGCAAATAGTTATGTCTGAAGATGGAGATTCCTAGATGGAAGAGAACTAGGTAATTTTTAAGTCAGGAATTAAAATTATTGAATAAATCAAATTACGATCTAAAAATGGCAGTAAAGTACAAAAAAATAAAATAAAAAAAAAACAATTTTAGTCGTAATCAACTGGAAAATAAAAATAAAGCATAATTTAGAGATATTTATTTGGCAGTTACAAAAACGTCTAAACATATTTTTGAAATAAATATTTTGCTTCCGAGGCTATTAAAGTAGCGAAAACACTGTGATCACTTTTGAAAAATAAAAAATTTTTTCCCTCCAAAATAAAATTTTTTACGCACATTTAACGTTTTAGAGCTTCCTGAACAATTTGGTTTGGTGTCTGTCTGTCCGTCTGTGTGTCGCCAGTTTGCGTTTCTGAACTATTCGATTGTTTTTAGTGAAATTTTCAGAAATTATGCAGTTTGGCTCCTAGATGGTCCCCTATGAATCTAATCAAAATCAGAGTAACGGTAGCACCGCCGCTACCATGAAATCCCATTAAATGTCAATATCTTATTTACTGCTAGTCCCATTTCGCTCAAATTTTTAGGGTATTTTGGGGGTTAGTTGCTAAAATATTTTTGCTATTACTTTATAATTTAGCCCTTATGTATTTTGATTTACAACTTTGAACAACTTTGAGTTACAACAATTATGAACTTTAAGGCGAAAATATAATTTCACGGTATATATGTATATTTGGTGGAATATTGTTTTAAAGTCTTTTGCGACCACGAGGAAGCTGTATGCCACACCCATTGGCAGTGTATTTTAATTTTGTTTTAATAAAAATAAAACACTGCTAGATATCATAAGAGTCGTTCAGAAGTTAATGCAGTTAAGTCTATTTCTTACATTTTTTGATAAATGTTATTCCATTAAAAACAAAAATCATAAAATATCAAAAAATGGACTTACGGCATTGGCACCTGAACGTCATATAAGTATAATATATATCTATACTTTTTGAATATATTTATTACTAACATTTTCGTTCCAGAATAACCTTATTTTAAAATTATTATATTACAAAATGTTATGTAATACCCCAATTTGTACTTACCCCAATATTGTATCATGGATTTGTAATGTATATACATGCATTATCATCGGTTGAGTTTCTGTTTAAAAAAATAAATAAATAAATAAATTCAAACAATTTTTAATAAATTAATGAATAAGCTTCAACTTCTGAAATAAGGATTCTGTATACTAATATTTCAAACTAATTTGATTTTATGATACAAAAATATTAAATTCTAGTGATAGAGTCCCTATACCAAATGTACGGTTTGGGTTTAATAAAAATCTGTTTTTAAAAATATTTTTATTTAAATATTGGAAATTCGGATATTTTCTTTTCTCAGTATGTACATACAATAATACTGTTGGAGTATATTAGCAAAAATAACCAAGTTTGTCACTTGATTTTTCCTAGCCATCATAGATGTTTGTATTCTGTTGATTCATTCCAATAACGATGTATTTTTTATTCATGTAAAAATTGTAGGTTCTGTTATCCTCAGAATGTGTTAAGTTCAAAAATTAAATTTAGTTTAACTTTTATCAAATGTGAACTGATCTTTATACAACATACCTGTTACATACTATCAAAGGCAACAGTAACAGCCTGTGTAATATTAACAGGTAACATCAATCCAACAACAATAATATAATGATAATTGTCACATTTTATTTATGAACGCTCAAGTTGGTAACACCGTTATTGACAAGTAAAATGTAACTGTACGAACGATTTAAATAGATAACTATTGTGTTTAAGATAAATATGTACACATTTATATAAGTGCCGTAGAACCGAAGAAGGAACATACGAATATGTAGTACCCAACTAACCATCTGAAATCGATAAATTAACTTGTTTCATTCAAACAACCAGCCAGCCAAGTATTATATAGTCTATTGATTAGTAATTTAATGAAATCTACAAATCTTTAATTTTTATCTTTACCTAAATTAATGTTTTCAAATTAAATTTGTTTTCAGTTGTCGAAAAAATGTTAAATAATCAACATTTCCGGATAGGAGATTAAAAAAAAATTCTTTAATAGATAATTAGATGAAATAATTTAATGAAGTTAAGAAAAATGTTGTGGTTTGTATTTTTTATAATAAGTGAAGAAAGAATAAACAAGAATTTTTTAATGATATCGGATAACAATTTATTTTTACAAATAAAAAAATAGAGAAAAAACAAACAGATGCTAGTTAATTTTTTTTTTTTTTTTTTGGTGATATAATTGATGTCATTAAAATAATTTAATTAAATAGAAAAACGAAACCCGGGGAGCATAATTTTTTGCTGAGTGAACTGAGTGTTCCGTACCGCAGAATAGAGATAAAACATTATATTTGTAAAAATTATACCAGTCTGATTTAAGTTTGAAAATATTGAAACAATTGATCATGTGATATCATCAAGTGTAATTAGAAATTGAAGAATTTATTTTGATTATAATAAAAAAAAAGTATTCAATAGTTACCAGTACAGTTTACCAATTTTTATGCGAGAAAATAACAACTTTAGCCCATTTGACTTGAATTCCATCAGTCAATTGGAAAAAAGTCGATTCAGAAGCCAGCAATTTAATGAGATCCGGATTTACATAATAGCACTTGGGACATCTGTCTGAGGGCCACCACATAAGAGGAGTCTGCAAACTAATAATAAATTCGTCAAAACAAGTTTCCTTAATTTTTTAAATTTTTTTCTGTGGCCTCCACTGAAGTGCTTACGGGTCTCTACAGTACTTAGGGGCCCCACACGAGAAGTGCCCAGTTATCCTACGCCAGATCGTTCGTACGCCAGTTACCCTAGCTCGCTTCTTGCGATGCACCAAACGGCAATGTGCCGCCGATCCAGCTATCCGGCTACAAGGTTGGCCGAATATCCAGTATCCGGTATCCGGCCAAACAGTTATCCGTTTCATCTCTAGTAAAATTAAATTTTAGATTAATTCAAAAATTGGCAGTTGTTATACCTTAGACTCTTAGAGGCATAAATTTTTTGATTAAATTTGATTTCCGTTATGAATGCGAATTTTTCCAATGTACTTTGTTAACTTTAATGCTAAAAATGAAAACTTCATTTCAGTTTGTAATTTCATCAACCAATTTAACAAAAATTGATTTGTAAATCCAATAGTATAGAGAATTTGGAAAAAAAGATTGCATATTCCAATCATAAAAAAATAATTCAGAGCCATAATGAAATACCAATTTATACTAAAGCTCGATTCGATACAAGAGCATTATTGTACATTTTTTATTCTCTCACACTGCTTTCGTTATGAATATTGTAAACACTTGTTCTGTATAAAAAAAAAAGTAGTGTCACCAATTGTCCACTTCTTATGTACATAAGTTCATTAATAATTGAACATAATCTAAAATTCATTGATTCAGTTATTTGTTCGTGTGCGAACATCATTTACGAATATAATGATGTCCAGTGAGAGTTGTTATTTCTGATTGTTTGTGACAAATCACACATGTGACTAACCATAATATGTAACAAACCACTCTTGAAAATGTTCGTTCGCAGTTTCATTATCTTCGTACTATGTATTTACTAGAGATGTACCTAACAAATGTGAAATTTTTGATATTCACGAATGTGAATATTTAATTTTTATATTTGTAAATGCGAATGCGAACACGATGATGACGTAATATAACATGTGAGAATACGTAAAAACTGAAGTCGCGAGTGTCTGTTTGTTAAAGTTACGTGGTCACAACCACGTAACTTTAATGCATTTATGCCAGTTGTCATTCTTCATAAGTGATCATTAAGTCCCTAAATTAATCGGTAGCACTTTCCATTGAAGTTAAAAAAGTTAGGCAGTGAGATATTTTTCGTTTATACAAGTATCTCCTCTTTACCATTTAAACTTTACTGTACTTCTGCGTTCAGTTTGTTTTGATTTATATTAGTTAGATCTCCAGCCATCGTTTTTTGAATAGATAGCAGCACGTGCGAGATTGAAGACGTTAGGAATGTTGCCATCTAGTGACGTTGGGTGAAACCTTGTGAAGTTTTCTAACTGCTCATTGATGTTTTTATTCTTCTGTATTTAATGCAAGTGCGTTCTGGGACAACTAATTGGTTTTCAGATGATTATTTTTTAAGTTTCTTGCGTAATTTTTTTGCCTATAATATGCGACTCATAATTTCAGTTACATAAGATACTATTATATTGCCTACATTTGATCCTGAAAATTGTGAAAAATTAGCTATTGACGACGGAACTTTGATAATGCGTGTCCGACCTGCACTTGGCAAATTTTTATTTATACATGTATAGCACCAATAAAATTTCTTATTATATTCAGGGTTTTCACCGCCCCGGATAAAAATGCTTCTCTATATCAATATCTCAATTTAAATACTTGCATTTCCAATGTACAATACGTCTTATGTTTTGAAATTGAGATGCTGTGGTCAGTTTGTGAGTGTTATAAAGATGTGTGGTCAATAATGAGGTATGAAGGATTACATTTACAGGTTTAAATCCTTCATTGTTACGAGTTTTACCATTCTTGACTTCGATATTAATACTTATAAATTATGAATAATTTTTTGAAAACTTCTAAGATAATAATAATTATTGTACATCTAATTACTAACATTAACTCATACTTATATGTGTGTGTACAGACTAGTCCGGTTGACAGTTACATTGGACGGTCAGTCGATCGCACGGTTAATTCAAAACATGTAATAAAATTATTTACACCAATCCGATCAATCCGAGTTAATACGGTAACATTTTGTGTACAGTCAACCATCCGATCAATTCTGAAGTGAACAATAAAATCCCTGAACAAAAAATAATTTTATTGCAATAGTTATAAAACTATAAATTAAATTATATTGTATACATATATTTGACGTGAAGGAGGAAAACTTAACAAACTGATCGAAATATGTATTAATTGTTTTTGTCCAAAAACAATACCTATTTGTAAATTAAAAATCACAAAGTGATTGAAAAAATTATCCAGATCGGCCGGGAATCGAACCCAGGATCTCCTGGTAACTAGCCAGGCGTGCTAACCACTACACCAACTAGCCTTGGTGTAGTGGTTAATTTTATTATGGTATAATAATTTTTTCAAATCACTTTGTGATTTTTAATTTACATGTGGTTTTTGGTCATACTATACCAAGGAAATCGAGTGCTTAAAGTTTCAGTTTAGCTGAACGAAAAGTGAACATATCAATACTGCGTGTGTTGAAATGCAAACAAAAGTTTGTCATACGTAGTAATGTCTCACAGGCACTCGATAATATTTGAAATTTTAAAAAAAAATTACCTATTTGGTTTTAATTGTGTTATATTATTACCTAATTGAGTGATTGGGTATGGATAAAATAGTATCATAAAATTACATCATAAACCCTTTATATTATAATTTCAAAGATTTCATATAATACAAAGATTTCAATGACATCATTTTTCGTTTGTATCGTGTTTTCATCTAATTTATATTTATATTTTGATGATTTTATCGTATTAGTAAGAATGTCAAATTTTGACCGCATTATGCCACGCGCCACAATCCGGTCAAATTGCAGTCGTTTTACGTTCTGTCGTACCGGTCTGTTCGGTTATTTAGTTTCTTTCAAATCAATTATTAAAGAAAAATTTTAGTTTGAAATAAGTAGGCAGATGGATTTATAAAAATGCTGCCCTTTCGAGTTGCTGCTTATATTTATAAACGACAAAAAGTATCATACTAGACGACAAAAATTTCAGTTATTAATTTAATCTTTTTGCTTTTTACATATGTTTAGAAAATTAATAATAAAAACCTCTCAAATATTCGCATTTTTCTACGAATGGGAATGCAAGTACGAATGTTTTAAAAAAGGCGAATATTCGCGAATGCGAATATTCATTACATTTCTAGTATTTGCAAATATACCGGAAGCAAAAAAGTTGCTATAAAAAATTTGAAAACATAAAGAAACTGCATTTTCTGACAACCGCAAAAGGTAAAAATTTCATAAATAAAGAAACGTAGAAAAAAAACTGATATACACTTTTGTTTGTGGCTTACTGACTGATAGATTGAAAGAAATAACTGGCAAACGTCTTGATGGGAGGTCCCACAAGATTGTGGTTTTATAATTAGCTACGCAGCTTGACATGAAAATGTGGAGAAAATTGCACACTGCATGCTGTGTACCAAACAGATATACATATTTTATATCAAACAAAGATGCATCATGTGCCGTTCGTCGGGTCCGGTCATACGTACATACGTATATGTGAACATGTTTGTGTGCATGTGCATGTACATGGTCCAACAAGAATTCAATGTGGTGTGAACATTATGCATTCAGCGGGACGATAAGTGATTTGTATATAGATAAATAAATAATACAATTTGATCCTATGTGTGATATTATCGAACTAAATTTTAAAATATTTTGTTTCAAAGAAAAAAAGAAAAACAAGAAAAAGAAAGAAAGAAAAACAATTTGTGTCATTTGTTTTAGTTTCAAGCACTTGTAGGGGAAAGGTCACATGAAATTGAAAAAAATATTTATTGTATAAAGTAGACTAGTGTATAATTGACCCGTATATACAGGGTGTCAGAGAAATAAGTATTGTCCTTTTAAGGGCTGACTCATAGCACCCTGTAGACTCTAAAACCACAGCAATTTTTTGGGAATTAACAGTCGCGTTACCCCTCAAAAGGATAAGAGTTATTTCCTTTACACCCTGTATATAATATATATACACCCATACATATATATAAATATATATATATATATATATATATATATATATATATATATATATATATATATATATATATACCATGTGAGATTTTTGAGAGTTGCCATTTCTATTACAACCAAATTTTTATGATAGAAATGGTACTGTAAATGGTTCTTTTCTTGGATGTAATGGAAATGTAACCAAGAAAAACACTCTCGGTTGA
The DNA here is from genome assembly GCA_035578155.1 of Brachynemurus nebulosus. Classification (NCBI taxonomy): domain Eukaryota; kingdom Metazoa; phylum Arthropoda; class Insecta; order Neuroptera; family Myrmeleontidae; genus Brachynemurus; species Brachynemurus nebulosus. The sequence continues at coordinate 49,469,385 of JAPWDM010000006.1, read as the reverse complement.
AGTAGCCTCAAGTACACATGCATATTTTTACCGCCTAACTGATAAATTAAAAAAAAAATTAAAAAATGAAACTTGGGTAAAAAAATTTTTTTGCTCATTTATGTTGTTAATTAATGCATTAGATCAGTTTTATGGAAAAATTAATATATAGTCCCATTTAAAAATCTATAAGTTTGTATCATAGCTCGAAAACCATAAGAACTATAAAGCCCCCGTCGATATCTACAATTCTTATTTGAACAATTTTTCGATTAAATCAACGGTTTGGCTGTAACAAACATGGCAACTCTCGAAAAACTCACACAGTATATATATATATATATATATATATATATATATATATATATATATATATATATATATATATATATATATGTATGTATGTATGTGTGCATATATTATATACAGGGTGTAAAGGAAATAACTCTTATCCTTTTGAGGGGTGACGCGACTGTTAATTTCGAAAAAATTCCTGTGGTTTTAGAGTCTACAGGGTGCTATGAGTCAGCCCTCAAAAGGACAATACTTATTTCTCTGACACCCTGTATATAATATTAGTATGTATTTCTAAATTTCCATTGAAGAGGAGTCATCGGGAATTTTCGAACTGGAAACTTCTATAACGAGAATAACTCCCAACCATGACAGAAAATAATTAAATCCCGTCCAGTCCCACCTCCGTCCGATTTATAACTTATCTCATTTCCAACAGGACCCGGTTTTGCTCGAAACGAAGTACATTATCTTTAGTCCCGCCCAATCGTAATCCCGTAAAAAATTCTTTATACTCGCTCATTCCTGTCGAATTGACATCTTTAGAAAAAAGCATATAGAGAGTAGAGACCATATCTTCCAATAGCGAAGAAGAAGAATATGTGCAATCAGAAAATGGACGAATTCTTTTAGAGACCGACGAAAAAGATGGTATATGAAGACAGCGACGAATAGTGATTATAATATGAAAAATATTATTTTAAAAGTTTTATTTAATTCTAATTTAAAAAAAAAAATTTTTTGTTCCAATAGTTAAAATGTGTATTTATTTATAAATTAAAATGAATTTAACGTTTTATACATCAAAATTTAATGTATAAGACACTAAACATTAATTTAAAATGCATTTGTACCATTCTTTGCCTGAACGTCTTGAGTGTCAAAATGGTACAAGTCCGCAAAAATGCTTAGAAAATTCATATAGCTTAACATTTCCAAAAAATCATATTGATAGGGAAATCTAATAATATATACGACCGAAATTTTTTGAAAAATAAATTATTGTTCACCAACAGATTTTTCTATCACATTTAAACTTTACAATTAAATTTCTCAGTATTTAAGTTTATACACTTGTACCATTTTTCCATTGAGCCCCTCAATTATTTCTCGCATTTTTGTTATTAGCTTCGCACGTCCATTTCATAGCCGCGATGCATTCAATAAAGTTCTACCTATAGAATATATTTATGTTGTTTCGAATCGGTTACGAGACCGTCACCCCCACTGTCGTCGATTGTCTATATTGTTCTAATAAAATTTCTGTTAAAATAAATTCTGAATACACGGATTTATAAAAGTCATATAACTTAACAAACTGTCCAAATTTTTTCTTGATGATTCAGTAAAGTAACAAAAAAAAAAATTGTCTTGGAGTTGACTACCAGAGTATAGTTGAATTAATTAGATTGGAAAGCCTTAAGTTAAAAACTACCAAAAAAATTCTTTAACTTTAAGAAGTTATTTATTTCAATACAAGCAAAAAAGTAATTTTAGAAAGTAAATATTTCTTTCAATCAAAAAACTTTTCTGGGAGTGAGTACTTATAAGTTTTCTAAATCTGAGTCATTCAACCCAAAGTACTACAAACAACAAGTCGGAAGTACTGAAACTCAAGTATAGTCTTGGTGATTATTACTCTATCAGTAAAAATTACACAATAAAGAATATGTGAAAGAATATGGTAACATTACAACCTCAAAAAGAACATTTCTGGTAACATCAGCGGGTAATTTTTGTGACACTTTTATATATTTTGAACAAGTGTATAATGTGATTTATATTACATTCTGTCAAAATAAAAAAATAAATAAAAATACATAAATAAAACCGGCCAATGAACAATGAATGACACCGTTCGTCACTCCATCCGCAGCATCCAACTCAAACTTTACGCTGCACCGCGCGCAGTTCAAGCCATAATAATTTGTTATTCCATAAATGATTGTAGGTATACAATGTTTATAATGTATGTATCATATTATGGGCATACCATGGCAGGCCAAAGATTTAATTCGCATACCAGACAACAGCGCAAAAAAAAACGACATGAGTACCTTTATAGTAGTAAAGTGTTTTATGCAAATAAAAATCTTTATGTTATGCATTATTTATTACATGGATTTATATACATACACATCATATAAATTATATTGCAATTATATCTAGAGTGGATTAACTTCACATGTTCGATGATGTAAGTTATTGTTACAGATCTGCTGGACATCTACTACTTTTTATCAGTGACAATGTCTTTAAGGTATAACGGGTATAACACACGGCTTTTGAATAGTGTCCAACTCTGAATCATTTAGGGCGAAACTGTTTCTGGACAGTGAAAAAAATCGAGATGCTTAAAATCTGCAAAATTAGTATAAAAAAAATACATATCAAAGAAATGTGACGCTCCAAGTTACTATAGACAGTCGAAAACTACGTATAACCAAGTACTCTTGAACCAAAAAAAACAAAATTGAACTAAAATTTGGGGGACAGGTCTACCCACACTGTCAACTTCCCATTGGGTGTCTTTAAAGACTAGAGGCTACTGTACATAAATTTTTTTTCATTTCAGGCAACTTCTCCCCTGGGCACTCGATAGAGGTTTTGCCCCTTGCACCACACCGGGGGCTTCGCCTTCTGTACCTAAGGGTGGAGGCTCCACCGTTGTCAAACAAATGATAACATCATTTGTTCTCAAGATATGCGAGACAAAATATATTTCAAAAACAGTTTCTTATTTCGTTTTTTTTTTTTTAAATTTTATAATAAAATACTGGCGTTTTTATGATCAAGGAAGGCTCTTAGGCCATTATATAATAATGTTATGGTAAAAAATCCATATAATCTATGTTAGCTTAATAAAGTTAATTCTGTTTTTTACCACAAAAAACAAACCGCTAATCCGAATTTGCTGAAAACTGTCCTCACTCTGGCCCTGACTTTAAGAGTCGCTAAATTGCACGACCCATTTATTTTTACGCCACGGAATTCTAAATCTAACCGACGAAGTTAACGATGATGATCATTTTAGCAGGTTCAGTAAAGATTTCCGTTACAGAAAATTTTTCGCACCAGTTTTATCATTGCTAACTTGACTATACTGAAGTTAACGAAAAAAATTACAAAAATCTCACGAATCAGTGATGGTACTATTAATTGCTAGTAATTACTTGAAAGCTAAAATTGTGGGTGTGTCTATTGATTCCGGGGGTGTATCGTTATTTTAATTTGTTAAAAATTGTTGTTTCTAATTACGTTTATCAAAATAGCACAAGAATATTTTTAAAAAATCGAGATAGTGTAGAATTATTATTTTTTCCAAACGTTCTGAAAAGCTGTTATCAGTTCTACTATGACAAGAACATTGTTTACAACAAACTGCGTAGGTGTGCAATCTAGATCGATTCTAATACACATAACCTACACCAGTTAATCTAATAAAAATTTATTTATTTTCCATACGAACATAAAAATGTTCAAATTAAAAAAGATAGATAAGTATTAACAATGCAAATTGAACAGCATTACCCTTATACATACATACATGTAATCTTTGCACTATGTAAAAATTATCATTTTATTTACTAATTATATTGGCTAACGGTACTCATTAATCAATTATTATTATCTCTATATGTGTAGTTACAACTTAATATTATCTTAGTACTATGTATACAAATTTTGTATTCTATGCCTATCAAATATTCAAACGAAACGAGTTATACTTGAATTCACACCTAAACAATATTGAACGATCATGGTAATTAATTTTATTTGATTATACAACCAAGAAATAATGACACACCGGTCCGCATCTACGGAGTATTTTAAGCTACTAAGGACATATTTGAAAATTGTTTTTAATTAACGCTATACAGGCCGCACGTTTATGCATTAAACATCCGCAGGTGCCGGTAAATTGTTAAAGAATTCAATAAAAAGAAAAACTTTATACATATTATAAAATTCACGAAATATAACTCAACATGTGTGACAAACACATTTTTAATAATAAAATTATGAAAATTAATACGATGTCAACAGTCTACTTCACAAAAATCTAATATTGACTGACTAACAGACAAGGCACAATCAAAACTGGTGGGGTCAAAAACATGAAAACTTGCACAGGAGCATCTTGTAATTATAACGTAGATCAACACTAAGAAAGAATTTTTCAAAATTCTTCCCCTAAGGGGCTTTTTGAGGTTAAAATATGGAAATTGACGTCTAGGCTACTGTTTATAAATACAAATCAATTGTATCAAATCAAGGCTTTTGAAAATTCATTCTCTAACGTGGGTAAAATAAGAAACGAAAATTTGTATAGATAGTACGTTAGAAACTGGGAAGCTGGAATTTAGACGTTCGATGAATTTCAAAATTGGATGTTTCCTAGATGTTGTTAATGAAAAATTTCATCGGTTAGAAATGTGACAAAAAATTTAAAAAAAAAATTATGAACAAAATATAAATAAACAATTAAAAATTATATTTATTATGTTATCCATCTACAGGTTTAGAGAAACCATCACACTGAGAGTGCATTAACCATTTTACCGGCCAATATGCGTCCGCGGTAACATCACACACATGTGTGAATACCACCGATAGGAGGTTCGGTTGCAGTAACAGGAGCGGCTTTAGATTTTCAAGTATAAATTAATATATATTAAATAAAAGATTTAGGAATTGTAATCTATTTTTATGCTTGGATTAATGCTCTCTTAATAAGAAATTTAGTGCCTTATTGTTGTATACAAAAATAGGTTACAATTTCTAAATATTTTATTTGATATATCGTTTATAGTTGGAAGTTTGAAGCCGGTCGTGTTCGTACAACTGAAGCTCATATCGATGGTGATCACTGATCGCAATCGGCCTTTATGGTTGTTATAGCTATGTTTATTTCTTATGTACAGGTGTGTCTTTAGTAGTTAAAAACACTCTGTACATGTACCTGCAGCAGTACAATTAAAGAGAAGAATTTAACTGAATATTTATAAAATAAAACAACCACCACTAATAATAATTGAAAAATCAGGCAGATACATACACCAATGAATGCATTTCATAAAAATTATTTAGTTGTATCAAATAAAGATTATTTATCTTTATAATATTCATTTACGCAAATTAACATGCGGATAAATAAAATTTTTTTATTAGGCACCATTTGCATAAATGGAAATAATTATTTTGTTCGGATAGCGTGCCTGCAGATATGCATAATTTTTACTGGCAATTAGTAGACAAAACGATTTATTAAGGTACACGATCAGAAATTTGTGAAAATAAATTTCTCTTTCATACTTTAAATATGCCTAATTAATTTTGTAGTTAATAATAAAGAAAGATCAATTGAAATTACTAACAAAAATTTTTTCGATATAGCCCTAGATTCCTTCTTAATTTTAATTAAATTTAAAAAATTTGCAAAAGCTTTTTTAATGTTTCTCTAGATACATCATTAGTGAGTAGTTTTACAATTTTCGACTTGATACATTCACTCAAAATAAATGAAAAATTTATCACGGCAGTAATTTTTAACATATGTCGAAAATTTAAATTTGTTCAGTAGCAGCCACAAAAAAAAAGAAATAGATATAATAAAAAAGTCTCATTAAATATAAAACAAAATAATACATAATAACAACAAAAGATGGTAGGCAACAGGAACAAAATGATAACAAAAGATTGTTGAAGAACAAAAGGCAAATAACAAAAGCAAACAAACAATGCTGCGTAACTTAAGCAAAACAAAATATGTAATCATTAATTTAAAATTGATGTATTATTTTTAAAATGAAGAAGCCCGCGAGCATTTCTTAATATATTTTTAATAATAAGAAAAAAAAATTTTTTTCAACAATAAAATGACGCCTTCTGGTTTTTAATAAAATGAAATTACAATTAAAGTCCAGTAGCTTGAGCCGTCCATTGCTCAATATAATTGAATTATTTATTATCAGATAGTTGTATTAAAAATATCATTAATTTTTTCTAATATGACTCGATCCGGCCATTCATTTCGGGCCGGTCAATCAAATGTTTCTCTGACCTATCATACAAATTCATTTATCTTTTTCTTGTTAATTTGTTCATCGCCGTATCTATGTGTATGTAATTTTTTTCTTCTTAGTTGAAACAACAATTTCACGCCATATAAATCGAGTACTTTATAATACTTTTGTTGTTGAATTTAAAATTATATGTTAACAAAAGGGATACTCAATAAGTAAAGTCATTTGTTTTATTTGAATTTGCTCAAACTGCTGACAATGATATAAACATTTTTAAATATTTATTTTATGATTGACAGTGGAATATGATAATATCGTTTTATTCTATGATACTGGCTTATGCTTTTGAATGTTGGTTGTAATATAACTTGAAAAAAGCAGCACCCCCTTTTTTTAAGAGAAATTTTATAGGTATTTTCAAATAAATATATTTAGCTGGTGCAGATGTAAATTCAGTGTTAAAGCGGAGATCGGTTTCAATTTATTTAAATATACATTTTTATTATATTCATGCGTTGATTACTTCACACCTGAACCGTCAAAGTTGTCATGTTTGTGTCGAGCGCACTTCTCCATCATGGAGTTCAGTTAGTTGACGTTGTTCTTCAAAAACTATTATTATATTATACCTTCACGAATGAAAATAAATTGTTGCACATCAGCAGTACAGTCCAAGTCTAAAATTTGGTTAAGTTACAGAAAAAGTATATTTATTTTAAATTCAATTTTAGATAGTAAAAAGTAACCTAAATTTTTTTCCGTATAATCATTACCTTAATTTCTCCCTTTTAAAGATTGCTGATACAATTTTCGGTGCAAAGAATTTTCGTATCTGCGCAGGTTTCTTTTCGAAAACCAGTGCGTTTGTCTGAGTTAAAATTGAGTAAGTATAAGGACTGTTCCCAAAAATTTTCCACAGTTTTGTTTCCTGTCCGATATCAAAAAAAAAATGTGATCATTTTTTTTAAATTTTTTTATTAAAATGTTATACCTTAAACTTTTCGGGACAGTCCTTAGGTTTAGGTTTGACAGCAATTAATTGTTTAGTGATTTTGCCCAATAAGTCGCTGGATTATTGCAGTAGTTGGCTATTTGAGCACAAAATTGAATTTTTGAATTATTTACACCGTTTGAAAGAGGAAAGCGCATCTTTCAGATTTGTGAAATTATCGTAATGTTCCATTTTGACTTTGAATTACTAAACAATTTTTGATATGTTTTACAGCACTTTCTTTTTGGTAGTTTTAGGTTGAACTTGCTTTCTGCTTGTTGCTTTTTTTAGTTAATACTGATTGTCATTCTTTAAAAGAGGTTATTGTTGCTATCCCATAAATTTTATGCAACAGTCAGTTATTTGAGAAAATTTGAAAATATGGGCGGACAAAATAAAATAATTCTTTAGTTTTAATGTTGATATTTCCGGGATAATTCACTATTGCAATAATGTAGTGAAGTCATTTCGGTTTATCAAAATTTAGATGATCATTTCAAAAGTTCCCTGTAATTACTTTTAAAATAACAATTATGTAGTATCAAAATTTATATTCCTGATCGTAAAATAATAAAATTATTTAATTCTATCTTTAGAAATAGTTGTATTCATTTTGTTTATGCACAGTTTCTTCTGCTAAAACCTTTTCAAGATGGTAAAATAGAAAACTTCTTTTTTACGTCATGAACTTGACCTTTTAATAATAATGAATAATGTGAGATTATTGGGCGGGATCACTTCATTTGTTACATCAAACTACAAGTACAGTACTACATATTGTCATCGAATAGCAAGCAAAATAAATTAATGTTTGTAAAACCGTATTCATATTTAGATTTAAATATAACTTTACACATATTATACATCTATATTTGCATACTATACACACACTACAACCATACTTACTTACAGTGTGGGAATTTTTCATATTAATATAAAGTTTATATTTTCAAATAAGGAAGATATTACAAATGCTATTTATTATGCAAAAATACTATCTATAGTAATTATATTAGATAATAATCTTATTAATTATTTTTATTATATCTTGTTAATAATTTATTGACTTCGGTACTGTGATAACACTGATTATTGTACATCCCTACGTCATGTACAGGATGATAAAAAATTTACGGATACACTCACAGAACAATTTATTTGCCAAATATTAAAAATTTCTTTAAATCTTTTTTTCTGAATAACTTTTTTTTTAAAATATTTTTGTGATTCAAAGAAAAACTATTGCAAAGAATTCTAATTGATGAAAGAGGAAATCGTTTTGAGAGTGTAGCTCAAATATTATATTTCTGAATAAAACGCACAAAAGTATCATATTTATGATGACTTTAAGTAACTTACAATCCTACAGGTGCCCAATTTTATTAAAATGATGGATTTAATAGAGGAAGATGGGAATAGTTTTTTGACGGGAAAACACGGCGACGAGACTGATCTATTGTGTACCCCACAATTCTCCTAGGAATTTTATTACAAACTCATTATGTATATCTTCAAGTTCTAATTCCATCTCCCCATAGAACTCGTTCTTACTTCATGTATGGTGTTACTGAGCAATCGATAATTGTATGCTCAATGCATGCAGTACCAGACTTCCAGCAAATTGGTAATTTCCAAACGCTGCAACTTAAAGTTTTCAGTTTACTCAATGTTATTATCAGTTCAATATCCAATTTCTACGATGGCTTGTCGATCAATAGTTTTACGTAAGAATGACCCAATACATTACACCAGCATTCTCAAAATAAAAGCTCTTCTGTTTCTTAATAAATTTGGTGAAGAAAGTAATGTATATTACACAGTCTAATGTTGGTGGAAGTGCTAAAAAAAAACTACTTTAATTCAATCAACTGAAGCCATTGTACTGAACCACGCTTAAATTGTTTACAAGCTGTATGAAGATTTGTATTAAAGTAATTAATTTTCGAAAACTGACAAATATTTTTGCTTAAATTAATTAATAAGAGGGTAAACATTCAAAAAACAAAACAGGTTTTACAATTGTAAGAAATTTTAATTAGAAATCTAGTATTGAAAAATGAAATCAATTTTTAAATCCCTTGTTAATTTTACATAAATCATAGTATATAAAGCTCTTACGAAATTTCTGTTCTATTATACACGGGCATTTATCTACATGTGAGTATGTAAAACTATAAAAAGAAGATACCTATGTAAAATACATATATGTGTATTATCAAATGGAGAAATACATATAAAAAATTTATGACCAAATATAATTAGATAAAAAAGAAATTAATAAATCTTGCATTTCTAAATGATATTTTGAATATTTCTTTTGAAAGAAATAAAAACTGACACTGGATATCAAAAAAAAAAAAAAAAGAATTATATTCGTTGTGAGTAACAGGTGTCTTTGGCCTCAGTTGATGCTAATGAAAATGCTACTAATGAAATATTCACGACTAACCACTTTCCACGTTCGAATTCAAACTTCTTAAATACGGTTAATTTTTAAGAGTACTTCGAAAACATGTAGCAATTTAAAAAATCAAGGAACCAAGGTGTGACTTTTAATCTCGAGTATGAAATTTATTGCTAGAGAGCTTGCAAAAACCCGAGGGCAACAAGTGACACGCGATTTTAAAAAACAAAACACTTTAGTCTCGCTCCCGGTGTTTAAATATTTTTTTGGTGTTTCAGATAATTTAAAGTTATGAAAATTAAGAAATAAAAAATTTTAATGTCATTCAAATTGTATGAAATAATATTACATTATTAGGTAAGTGTACTTTGGATAAATCAATCATACTGTACAATACAATAAAACTGTTTTTTTCTTGATCTACAAGTTTGAATTTACTTATTATTTCAAACTGCCTAGCAATGCTATTTAATCTAAATTAAAATTGGCTTGTTGATTAGTAACTTTTTATAAATTCGTGCTTGCAAGTTGCCTCAAAACAAGAGCAAAAGCATTTTAGTCTATTAGGACTAAAAGTGACAACTCCCTCTCTACTAATTAGAATTCAAGTAGATATGTATTTTACTCCCAAAATTAAAAAAATTTTATTACTCACCAAATCATAAAATTTGAACAATTAAATGGAATTGCAGTATTTATAAGAAAACAAATTGTTTAGTTATAAATTTCAACAATAAATTGACAATATTTATGTAGGTAAGAAGTATTTGGTTATATCATGACTTTTCACAGTTTTTTGAAATAAAATGATGATATTTTTTAATTCCAACGGTACTTATCATAATAAAAATATTTATAAACATAAATATATTACAAATTACTATCTAGCAGGGATCATAAAATAATTATTTTTTAAAATAATTATTTTAAATTTATTGCTAACTCTTGTTATTTTCATTTTTTTTCTTTTTTTCTTTTTGGCAATATCCATAAAGAATCTACCCAATTTGGAAATCTAAGTGTGTTAAAAAATGTGATGTTTTCAATTATTGACCAAAAAACCACGTTTCGAGTCAATACAGGTTTTGAGCCATGAACAAGTCAGTTTCAATTTACATGTAGTAGGAGCGAAATGTGTTATGATGATTTGGTTTTATCTCCGAAAATGGACGTTTTGTATGAAAAGTTTTCATCTCTAATAACTGTATTGAATAATTTTCCATAAAATTAATCATATAAAATTATATTTTAAATCATATTACATACCTCCCAGATAAATATTTGTGCCTTTCAGCCTTCCAGCACTCCCACCGTAGGTAACATTTTTCTGATAGTGCCAGATAAATAATATTTAGTTTTGCTTAGTATTTCACTGGTTCTTTTAGCACGACGAAAATCATTTCGTAACACTTGACTACTTTATTAGTGCACTGGTAGACACACGAACTCAAATTTCAATAATTTGATCTTAACTGATTTTTTCCTGATAATATTACATATATCTCATCACTTAGCCTTACATGGCTCATTTGGGACACTGTTTTTTAAATTAGCTGCTTTAATCTCTCACCTTCCATCTCAGTCAGTGCCAGAAACTTGAAAGAAAAGAATTTTGGTCATCCTTATTTCGATATAACGCAATTAAATGTAACAAGTTACTCAAGAATTCATTATATTGAGATTTAATTACATGTCTATTCTTTATATCTTACTAAATCCGTCACCAAGTACAATATTATAAAATTTGTAGATTTTGTATTTCAGTAGTTGATTTATCTACTGTAGTATCCCGTACAATTATATAAAACATCACCCATTATAATTTTAATAAAATTTCGGGTTTTTTCATCCAAACCTTTGTCTGTCTTGTTTCAAAACATTAAATGATGCTCCGGTAATAAGGAATTAACCACATTATATGCAACCCATTTCAGGTAGATACTATTAAGAATTATCCAGAAGAAAATTTTAAGTTGTAATTTTCCTGAGATAATGGGATGGCACTTGAAGATCAATTCGTAATTTTTTAAATTATTTATTGATGAAAACTGATGTCGCCAGCTTTTATCTCTTTTGGCACGATAATATATTCATTTAGGTTTCCCCAATAATAGTCCCGAAAAAAGACCTCCTCCCCCTCCCAAAAAAACACCAATCAAACAATCTCCGATAAATAATGTCCCAAGCAAAAATATTCCCCGATCAATAATAACAATCTCAAACAGAAAATATTAAATTGTCGGAAAGCCTCTGCTAGTTTTAAAGTATACCTCTGGCGAAATGTCTGCGGGACATGATCTCTATGCATTCTGATCTTATAATTTCCTAACGTAGTCAAATCCTAATGAATTACATAATAAATAAAATGAAAATAATTCTGATAAAATTTATAACAGACGCCAATTACGTCATTATTTTTCCAGCTTTATTTATACTATTTCATTTACATATGATGTGAGTGGAGAACAAGGGAAGTATTGTAAGGTCGTATTCGGTCATAATGCGTTTTCTTAAAGAACTATGCCGATATGTAATTGGAAATACGAAAGGTAACTTCACAGAAGTTCGCAGAAAACCTTCACGAGCACAAACGACCTTAAGATTCGAACGCTCGATCTACCAGTCCGTGAGTATCAGTGCTTACGCACCCTCGGTACGCAGATTCATTGCATATTAAGTACGTATATTATAGATTAAGATGTTGATTGGAGACTTTTTCTCGGGATTTGAACATCACTAAGCTGCAATCCTTATTAGAATCGAAGCATTCCATTATAAAAGACAGTGTATTTAATAATCATCTCTAAACTCTACATACATAATATAAGTAAATATATATGTATATTGCAAACAGAAATACGTAAAAAAAAACACTTACATATTATTTCGTGACAGTAAAAAAGTATATTGTATTAATACACAGTAAACCATACATATGAATACAAACACACATCGTATATTGAAAATATGTATTGTGTACAGCCCACGGCATTAACCTCCAGGTGGGAAAGGTGAAATGATGATCAGAGAAAGAGATGTTGTGAGGGGTCTTCCACATCTTGTCAAGGTCATCAGCTCAACATACATATAAATGAAATAAGTAGTAGTACTTAAGTAAAAAGCTAACTCGTCCGTTCTGTATTTTAGTAATAAACGTACGATAGGTACATGTTTTATGTATGTATCTGTCCGGTCCGTACAGAGTTGCTGAGCATGCTGAGGGCACTTGAAACAAAAACTGCTATTCCGATTTTGGTTTTGCGCTTATTAAATTTAACGATTTAACATTGTGTAAAACACTGACATAACAACATCATCATTTTGACGGATTTTGATCAATGAGTCACCTGTAAATAAATGAAAGGTGAAAAAATTCCTGTTTTATGATTAAATGTATTTATCAAACAAAACTCTATGGGTAATATGTTTGGTGAATTTCAATTAATGAACACAGAAATATGTGTTTTTAAATCAATGGCAGATAACTGTGCACTTCCAAATTCCAGACTGGTTATCAGGGGACGTTGGGTTCGAGTCCCAACCGATGTAGTTTGAAAATTTTTCAGTCACTATATGGTTTTTATTTATATTAGAAATACTTCTATTTCTCTGTTCATATGACACTAGGCTCAAAATAATCTTATATATAGGACATTAAAAGAAGCAAAATATTGACCAATGATTTTGAAGTTATTGCCATTTATAACTCTTTAGAAAAATCGAAAAATTTTGGTATTTTCAATTTTTTTCAAATCTTGTTTATTGAAATGGATGAAGTTTAGACAAGGGTTATAACAAAAAGTCCAAATTACGAGGGTCGTCCAGAAAATAAAGAACGTTTACGCATCACGCACGGCGCCGGCCCCCACCACCTTGACTGAACGTGCAGCGGTTAGCTTCAGTGTAAGCAGAGTTTCGTTGCGGTGCGGTCACGTTCGTGTGTTCTCCGAATATTTAAAATGGTGGCACCAATTGAAAATCACGCCAAATGCCAAGTGCGTAGTGTAAATCACTTTTTGAATGCACAACATGTTCGGCCTATAGAAATTTATAGGCAAATCAAACAAGCTTATGGTTAGAGTGCAATGAACGAGTTTTCTGTGAGGAAATGGTGCATCATCTTTAACAATGGACGAACCAGTGTGCAGGATGAAGACCGGTGTGGAAGACCACCAATCATTACAGGCGATTTGAAAGCGAAGATTGAGGAAACAATTCAAGAAAACCGGCGTTTCACTTTAAGTGTGTTACACGAATCTTTCCCTTAAATTTCACGATCTCTGCTACATGAGTTAGTGACAAAGCACCTTGGATACACCTTTGGCGGCTGAAGAGTACAACGTCGGTATCGAAAAACTGGTTACACGCTACAACAAGTGGTTTAACACCTACGGGGACTATATCGAAAAATAGATTAAAGTGTTGCAATGTTGTAAATAAAATGTTGTATCAATATCTTTCGTTTTTATTTAGTTACGCCAAAAGATTCTTTACTTTATGGACGACTGGGACCCTCGTATTTTAAAGGCAAAATTTTTCCATAAGTAACGTGACCTAGGAGAATTTTGATTTTTGTCATAATAAGCAGCGCTGGCTTGAAATATGATTATTCATTGCCGTTTACAAAAAATTTTATAAATTAGAATCTGTAGAAATTTCTGTTTGCAACAATTTTGTTTCAGACCTTCAAAAATGCACCCATCTGTCCCTAAAATGGCAAAATAAATTTTAATTTTTTTTAATCCTTGAGCGGAAAACACTGTATTATTTGGATTTTTTTGGTTATTATTCATAAATGCTTATAAATCAAACCCTTATCAGTTATTGATACCCTACCATCCCCTCAACCGATTTTGAAAAATAAAAGCAGGATGGAAGAGCCTTACAACTACGTTGTCAGCTTTTTGTTATTTTAAGTTACTACGTGACTAAAAAATTGTCATTTCTACAGTTGATATTGGTTACAATTTACACTGCTCTCCCCTATTCTCAAACAACTTTTTTGCGATCCTTTTTTAATATCTTTTCGTATGAATTTTTGTGTGATTTTGATTCATATTTAACACTATATGGTCCCCCGTCTACACATAAACTTTCCCAGCGGCGGGCTCGCTGCCTCAAACTATGAGTTTGTATTGAAATTCATGTTACCAAAGGATATGATGTAGCATGGTGTAGCATGTGATCACTGATCGCGATCGGCCTCTACAGTTGTTCTGGCCATAGCACAGATGCTGCGTCATTGGACTTTAAAGTGTTAATGTTTATCACTTAGAAGTCTCATATTAGCGGTACAATTTTTAAAATGATTAGAGATGCGCTACTACAAAAATATTAAAGTCGAACATTTCATACATAAGTTAAACTAAAATTTACAATTTCAAATTTTTTATCTGGTCCATATTTTTCTTATTACGGTCAGCCGCACAGTTTAAAAATATATTCATACAATATAATTGGTTTTTAAATAACACCTAAATATATTGAAAAGTAGAAATGAAAGAATGAAATTATTAATCATTACATTTTGAAATTTGTAGGACAAAAACCACTGTGAACATTGCCTATTAATTCATTTATACAAATCAATAAAACATTTCTTAATTATTTTAAGAACTAAAAGTTATTAATTTTTAATTATACTAATTAGTTATTATATTAATTGCCGTTATTAATTTTTAACAACACATGGTGCCTTGTTATGAATACAGCTATCTTTAGCGCTACGAGTGTGTATGTAGCTTACTAAACTAGTAAGATATTTTTTGAAGCGTCTAAATCTGTCTGAATAAAATAATAAATAGATATACTTATGCAAATCGTTAATATTACATCTGTGTCATCTTCTTTCACCGAGAGAAGCACCAACCCGAAAACCAGTATTTATATTTTATAATTTATTGATTATCTTCTATAGTTAAAAATAATAATTTGTTACTTATCAGTGAATTGTCGTGAAAGAATATTAGCACGTCAGTCACATCAATTATTGCGGATATAAAAAACAAAGGTAGGTATATAATAGCGAAAGGAAGCTTAAAGGAGGTAGATACCGTACATCAAACATCAGTCTCAGTGTCAGTTTATAAAAAAATTATCTAAGCGAACATCAACTAAATTTTAATAATTCCATTTGAACACTCAAGTTTTTCAGTGTCATAGTTAAGAAAGATCAAAGCTTTTTGTGGGATTTGATAAAAAATTTAACACAAATTGCAAAAAATGGAGTCAAAAAATATAGTAGGAATATTTTAGAAATTAAGAATGTTTCCAACAAGTTCCGGCTTCAGTTCCGTTATATGGGTAAAGTAAAATTTTGCATAAGTTTTTTATTTTCATTATTAGGAAAGAAAATATTCGTAAAAAATTTATTAAACTTTGCTTAAAATTCGGCAATAAGTACTTTATCTAAAATATGTACTTTAAGTATTATTTATTTAAATGACATAAATCATTTTTCTGGGTCCTAAATATTAACCTATTCGTTTAAAGTCGCCTTTCCCTATTTTTTTTAATAATTCACCAAGTCGTTAATTTCTCTCAAATTATTCAAAATTATGAATTTAAGTAAGTTTCGAAGTGGAATTGAACGGGATTTGACAATTTTCCTCAGGATTGGGAGCGAATAGAAATGGATAATTAATTTTAGGTGTGAGTGGGAATGAGATAAAAAAATTATTCGCAACGACATCTCTTCTAATTAGTCGTGTAGCTAGCGAAGCCAATCACTATAAGTAACTCAATTCGTACAAAATTTTGGGACATCTGATATAAAAATAATTAAACCGCAGGTCACCACTATCTAAAATATATAAATGTATTCCGTTGCAGGAAATTATGTGAAACACCAAAAAGAAAACAGAAGATTCATCTGAGTGAAACCAGAACGGGGGACGCTATAGTATACAATATTTATAAGTAATATGTACAAATAATTTAGAATCTTGAGCCATGCTCGCCATGAGTATCTAATCTGGGTGCTTTATAACGTACAAATATATAATACATGATGTAGTGAAAACCAAGAAAACGATCCTTGGAGTGCACCTGCAAACAATATATTTAAATTGACCCGGAAGTTTTTATCTTGTAATAATTTTAGTGTAACGTCTATATACACAATTTTATATCAATTGTTTGATACATTGTATCAAAACCATTACCTACGTGTAACGAAGTCTTCGTACTTGAATATATAAAATATAGATATAATATAAATTTATTTCATTTAGTGTACATACAATCATACGAGGTGTGTTCAAAAAGTAAGGTGACTTTTCAAATTTCTCGGGCTACGTACATTCGTTTTTCGATTTTTCTATTTTGTTGCATTAGTACATTCGTCCCGAACATATGTTCAGAGTTTCAGCTATATAGCATTCTTTGTTCATTTGTGAGAGGCATAAAGGTTAGAAGTGTTTGGTGTATTCGGCGATTTTCTGCTGTCGAAAAAAATGGATCAAAGGATTTGCATCAAATTTTGTGTGAAAAATGGAATTAAGTGCTCAAAAATACTCGAAATGTTAATAGTGCTATACTGTGAGTTTACTCTGAGTAAAAAAAATGTTTATAAGTATTACAAGCTCTTCCAAGAAGGCCGAGAAGATGTCAATGACGAACCTCGCTCTGGACGCCCCAGCACGTCAAGAACTGATGAAAACTTTAAAAAAGTGAAGAAAATGGTATTGGGAAATCGTCGAATCACCATTAAAGAAGCTGCTGAGTATTAACTTGAAGTCATACACCGTTTGCGAGAAGCCATACGAAAAAAAAAACTTCCGGAATTGTGGGAAAACAATTCATGGCTTTTTCATCACGATAAGCACTTGGTCACTTATCGTTGCTTGTGTGTAATTTTTTGCCCAAAAACGGCACCATAATCATCCTTCAGCTACCATATTCACCAGATTTGGCTCCCTGCGACTTTCTTCTGTTCCTAAAACTGAAGAAACCCATGAAAGGATGGAGATTTGCAACGATTAAGGAGATAAAAACTGCATCGCCGGAAGAGCTCAAGGCTATACCAAAAAGTGCATATCAGAAGTGCTTCGAGGATTAGAAAATGCGTTGGCACAAGTATATTGTATCTTAGGGGGATTACTTTAAAGGGAACAAGATGAATATTGATGAATAAGTAAAAGGTCTTTGATAAAAACATAAAGTCACCTTACTTTTTGAACACACCTCGTATACAATATTCCCTTACACGTACGAAAAAAAAAAATTCAGAAAGAAATCTTGTTACAGATATATATAAATGTGTGTATCTTACAAGTACTTTAAATTATTTTATTCCAATAGTTAATTGATAGAATTAATTTTTTCTTTACAGTATTGATGTACGTTTGATAATAATTACTCTGACGACGGATATTTATGATATCAAAAGATTCCATTAATTAATATAGTGTACCATATCAATTTCGAGCTGGGGTCATTTAACGTGATGAAATAGCCAGAATCTAGATAAAGTGTGTTCCGTGCAACTTTCTGAAATAGAGTCACTAAGTCACTAAGAGATATACTAATCATCACGTTCTTGCTGACTGTTGCAGATGCTGTATGCCACGCGTTACTGAGATATATCTAAAAGTTGGTAGAGGTTTGGTACAGGATAGGAGAAATTGGTTTACACATACAAAATAAACATTGTTGTTCACTTTACTTATCTTTTAAAGAAAATATTTTCGATTATGTTATTAACACCTTGAGAGTCATTGGTATCACAAGACGTCAAGTGAAACTTTACAAACTCATACATCACGTCGTACGACGTCAAAAATTCCATATAAAGTGCATTCGTTGTACCAGTTGGCTTATTTGGTTATAATTTTTCATGACCATTATCGTGTTAATAATAAATTTACGTTAACACAGTGATGATTTACATATTTATTATTTACACAATTCAATAGAATATTTATTTCATAATCAAATATGTTAACGCCTTTAATTATGATAGTTACTCATTAATATACATTTTTTTATGATGAGCCTTTAAAAAGGCTAGGTATTATTAATGCTACTTATTACTAACGCTAAGGCGTTACACTATAACAATACATTATGCTTCAATTTATCTTCAAAATTTAGCTACACTGATGGAATAATTAATACAATTTTTAAATTATATTTAAAAACATTCTTTACATTTAATTTTATTAGCGAATTTCCAGAATGAAAATTCAGTTATTACAACCACCGATATGAGAAGACTTCCGCTCAGGACTACAATAGAAATTTGTTTTCAGGTCCATTAAATTCGCAAATGATATCCAAGTGATAACTCTCGAATGACAAACCTAATATTTGTAAAATTTAATGAAAACACTAAATCGTTCAATCGTTGAATGAGTTCGTTAGTTAGTTCGTCGGATTGCCAGAAACATGTTTTTCGGATACTTTTTGTCAGAGTTTTTATATCATTTTAAAAGAGTGGAAGAAAGATAGGTTTCTGAACTATTGGTCAATGTAATAAAATAAAGTATGTCTACTTCTACCTCAATTTGACGTTTCTACACATAGCACATGAGTTGGAAACCCTAATATTACTAATATACGGGACATACGGTACCTTCTAACACATTCTAATGTTGTGCAAGTGGGACCAGAATCCAATAGAGTTTGGAATAAGGTTCTTTAAAAGCCCTATATAATTTAAATTACGTAAAATTCATACGACCATTGTACCTACTTTTCCAAGCGTTTATATATTTTACACATTATAAGTAAGAATAATGAGTTTAAAATATTTAAGGGGGACCACTAATGTGACGTTTTCAAAAAATTGTACAAATTGCATGTTTCGATAGTCTATACCTTTAGAAATAACATATTACAATTTTAAGTGCATATCTCAAATAGTTTTTGAGTTACAGCCATCCGAAGAGCGGATTCTGATTTTCATTGCTAACTTTGAGGTATTGAGAAATGTATAAAGGTTGATAGTTCGGGAGTTTCTGGACGTGGCTGCCCATAACATGTTGTGGAGAAGCTAGATCCTGACACATTTAAACGACTCATCTAGTTTTACTATGACCGTTATAGTGAGTATATCGTAAAAAATTTTAGTAAAAATTCTCAGTGATTAAAACTAAAAGGTAAAATATAGAAAAACTACATTTTTCAAATTTGATGCAGTTATAACTAGAAGACAAATCATCCGATCAAGTTGATTCTTGTTGTAGCTTCTTTTATATATATTTCTTCGTACCACGAACCTCCAGTTTTGATCGCTGTGAAGGTCGCTGTGAAGGCCTCCACTGTGAAGGTCGCTATCACTGCAGCAGTGGGGGAAGTTTTTTTTAGAGCCTTGGGAAATCGCGAATAACTCTTTGAATTTTCAATTTTTTGGTCCAAAAATTTTATCATGAATTTATTATATATCAACATATACATCGTTAAAATATTAAAACATTTCATACAGTAGTTTTCTTTAATAAAATTCCCAAAAATCACCTTTTTTTAAGGCGGTCACACTAGTGGTCCCCCTTAAGATGAAATAGATCGAGATTTTTTTTTTAAGAACACAGTCATCAATTTTTGTAAATGTTGTTTGTTTTTTATGTGATAAGCATAAATTCAAATCGTCCCAATAAACAATATTGCACAATAGCAGATGACACTAATTCGTGCAACTGCTTGTGCAAATCAATTTTTATTAAATCCCAATAACTATACTACAAGAAAAATCCAGAAGTAATTGCTTCCCATATCCATAGTTATCCACTCTCTACATTCTACGATCAAGATCGAACGACTCGACCGGTTCGATAATAATATTGTTGATCACTACTGAATTGTTTACAATATCTTGACCGAAGAAATGCTACTATGTATCAACAATTTTATGGTATCTTAAGAAGACTTTATACGCATGCGTTCATACATAATCATTGTTGATGACGTCACTGTGGTCATTGGATTTATTCACAAGATTATGTTTGGTATTTTATGTCGTAATTGTCAATTAGAAAATCAAAATGGGTACATGACCACATACCAACAAAGTACGTTTGTTTGTATAAATACACAATATTAGTTGCATTTATTTACATTCTTGTTTGAGATATTTTTCTATTTCTGTTCTTTAATTCATTGTGACTATTTCTATAATATCTGATCATATTACATGAGATCATTGTATTGGACAACGTAAAATTTTTGAATAAATATTTCTATTTTCTAATCAGTTGAAATAAAATATGGCGAAACATTAATATTAAGCTAGTAATTTGATATGGTTATATTCATTCTCTTCTTGTTTGTTTTAATGTTATTGAAGTTATTGTAATTTAAAAAAAAAATATTTAGTGAGTGTATTTTTTAGAAGTTAAGAATATGAGTCCTGAAAATCCATGGGAAAATGATTTAATGTTTGAAAAGTTTTACTTATGTGCAGGAAACTAAAGAAGGTCTTAAGCCCTCCTTTAAGTCCGCGTCTTAAGTCTAGAGAATGAGTATCCTTATTAGATAAATTAATACAAAATTAGTCGTGCGAACTCATACGAAATTAAGGTACACTATACAATTAACACTACACAGTCCGCATGTCCACGCAGTAAACTTTCCTACTAGGGGCTGGCAACATTTTAACACGTTGACGCAACGATCAGTGAAGTAATTAACAAAATGGTAAACAAAATTCTTCTGCAAACTTTGTTATTTTAGCAAATTTCTGAATGGAGAATTCAGCTATTCTTTAATTGAAATATTATTTTAAATATTCTAGATACCAAAAAGCATAAGTATTTTTAAATTAAAATACCCTTCGCAGCATCCTGCATAACATAGCGAATTTCCGTTTATAAAAATTCGTTTTTTTCGGAAACCACTTTACATAGAATGATGGTTTAAAAACCTTTTTTATGTAATTTTTTTTAATTTCTCCTCTTTCTAATGGTGTAAAAAAATGTCAGAAGAACTTTTAAATAAGTGGCAATTTTTTGCAAAAAATTAATGTTTTTCACGAACAAAAACCATGTCTCGGGCATAGGACGTGTCTGGCTAACGAACATGTCCAACAGTTTGGGACTTCCAACATTTTCACCAAATTTTGTAAAGCTAAGACATTTCGTTCGAGAGTTATCGTGCGGACACATATACCTATACATATACATAAATATATATCTGTATATATATATATATATATATATATATATATATATATATATATATATATATATATATATATATATATATATATATATATATATATATATATATATATATATATATACATATATTTTAGTGAA
Organism: Brachynemurus nebulosus; assembly: GCA_035578155.1. Taxonomy (NCBI): domain Eukaryota; kingdom Metazoa; phylum Arthropoda; class Insecta; order Neuroptera; family Myrmeleontidae; genus Brachynemurus; species Brachynemurus nebulosus. Next base: position 49,447,437 of record JAPWDM010000006.1, on the reverse strand, counting down.
CATTATTTTCGGTTTCTAAGGACTTCAAAACAAACTTCTGCCACATAGTCCCGGGCTCAAGTCGCGTCATGACAGTGGCTGTAATAGCTGAATTCCATTCTGGAAATTCGCTAAAACTGTTCACAAATCCACAAATTAATGTTCCAAGTCTTACCAATTTCTTAATTACAGTTACTAAAAATATATATAATTTAAAACAATTAACAAGTTCATTAATTATACAATTGATAAAAGAAAAGGTAATTTGAAACATCTGACACAGACTGCTGCACATGAATGAACAATTACAAATATTATATTTCAATTGCTACATATATAGTAAGCTAATGAAAGCAAAGCAACTTTAATAATGTAATTATAATTTCAGTAATTTAAGATATTCCATGATTTTTTGTCATTTTCATCAATTAATTGTTATTTTTTGTATTCCGGTCACTACAATTAAAAACTCCCCAAGCCTCTCAAGAAAAAGAGAATTATCAAATTAATTCGTTCAAAATTTCGAATCTTGTAATCCTTATGCTCACTTTTTGCCAACACTCAAATTTTTAGAAAACTACATTTGTGAACGTACACTTTATTACTCGGCAAAATATTTTTTTAATTACCCAAATAATTGATTTGATTTGTCCTCCTTTTTAAATTTTAGACGCAAATAATACTATACAGGTAATGAATTATCATCTATCAGAATTTGCTTTGAGCAAAATGGTAAGTAAAACTCTTTAACAATAATTAATTTAAAATTTTATTACAGATTATATATTATTTGATGGCCATTGAAAATAAAGTGAAATACTAATTTGCATGAATCTATCACGCAAAGATTAATATCCTTGCAAATATTTTCAAATGCGCATTCGATTCTGCAACGCCACCTCAAATTTATCTAGTGAATATGTCCAGATCCGCTTATTCGTTCAAACAATGCGACCAACATAAATAATTTAAGCTATACGCGACTATTTAATTAATTTAAGAAAATTTTTTGAATGTATCTCTGTGCACTGCTTGTTACCAGTTGCTTGCCAGATAACTGAACAGAAGAGATGTACATATAACTAAAATTGATATATTAAAAGCTAATTAACGGTTTAGTCAACTTTCATTAATATAATGAATTTATACATTTTTTATTTTCTTAAACAAAACAAAAAATACTTATGTAGGCTTAAATGGGTATTTTAAATACACCTTATAAAATTTGATGTTGAAATCATTTAGGAGACATGCTTGGGTGCATTCATTAACTTTTAGAAAAATTAAATTTGTTTGGTTGACATAAATGAGGAAGAAATTTGCACTTTAAGAGGACTGAGTGCACACAACTTTTACATTAATTGCCGGAAATTGTACCTACGTAGAATTATTTGCCTTTGGAAATTTAAAAAGGAAAGCAATTTTTGATTAAAAGATAAGATTAAAAATTAAAAATTAAAGGAAATTCTAATTATTACTAATTAGATGTGCGTTGAAAATATTTTTGTTTAGATGGACATGAAAAAATTAAATACATAAGCTCACAAATAAATTATTTTATTTTTAAGGGTTAGTGGTTAATTTTTGGTAAATTAGGTTCGCTAATTTTCAAAATACTCTCGTATTGAACCGAGCTTTCATATGCAACACCGTCTATAAATATCTGCATATTTTCCTAAGCTGAAATTCAAGAAAAATTGCTTTGAAAAGCATTTTGAAAAATAACTTCTCTCATAATTATTACATATAGGTACAATTATACATATCGTCGGGGATAGTGCAAATCCGCGTATATACCATTGGTAAAGAGTGCGTATCTACATTAGACCTGACCACATACGCGGGATCGCCACTTGCCGGCAGTAGATCTGCTGCATTGTTATTGGGCGATTCCTTGCTCTCCGTTAGTTGAACAAAGTATCTATCAAAGAGGTAGCTGCTAATCAGGTTCCTGCGTTCACTGCCTGCAAATTTTTAAATTGGCTACATTTGTCAGATACGCGGAATTATCCAATGCTAGTTACGCGTATTTGCACTATCCCCGACGATAGTGCAAATACGCGTAACTAGCATTGGATATGATAATTATTACAAGAGTGTTTATTGGTCAGTACAGATAAACATGAAACAAGTGAAACGAAAAAAACATTCAAGTCTTATAACATTTTTGAATAATTTTGCGTTTTCCATGACCGTTGTGTTTCTGCTTGCTGATGGTTTTTCTCTTAAAGGTAAGTACAGACCGAGTAACAAATTGTAGGCAACTTGTTGATATTCGTGTTGCCAACATGTATCTACTATCAACAAGCAAAATATTAATGATACACGTCAACACTGAGGGACGTGACTTCGAATCCGTGTTTTCCACTTCAAATGGAAAACATCGGTCAGTCTGAACGCTGTTGTCAACAAGTTACCTTTATTAAAGTCAATAAGTACGTTATTATTTTTATGCCCAGTATATTCACATTAGTATTTTTTTTACCCGACTGCATCAGTAGGGTAATGTGTTTCGAAAGTATGTATGTATCCTCTAATTATGTCTGTTTCTGTGGCGCAGCCTACAGCCTAAATGGCTCAACGGATTTTGGTAAAGAAGGTATCGCTGGATTCGTCTTAATCTCGGAAATGCTATAGGCTACATGAAATTTCAAAATTCATCCCCTAAATAGGGGATGAAAAATTTATATAGTAAACCATTGGGTCTAGAATCATGAAATTTCGCAGTCGAGTTCTTTATGTAACGTAGGGGAACACTAAGAGAAGATCCCCTAAGGATATAAAGTAGGGGATGAAAATTTATGAAAGGTAAAATTTTTTAAAGGGCCATCGGGGTCCTTTAGTAATGTAGGTGAGTATTAAAAGGGAGAATTTTTGTAAAAATTTATCCATTAAGGGTGTAAATTAGGGGATGAAAATTTATATAGGAAATCACTGGGTTTAAAAACGTAAAATTTTGTACAAAGGTTCCTTTAGTAACGCAAACAAGCACCAAGAGTGGATTTCTAGAATGTTGCTTCCTAAGGGGTTAAAATAGGGGATGAAAATTTATATAGGAAACCACTGTGTTTAAAAACGTAAAATTTTGTACAAAGGTTCCTTTAGTAACGCAAGCAAGCACCAAGAGTGGATTTCTAGAATTTCGCTTCCTAAGGGGTTAAAATAGGGGATGGAAATTTATACAGAAAACCTCTAGGTTTATTAACGTGAAATTTTGCACAAAGGTTTTTTTTAGGAACTTAGCAAGCACCAACTGTGAATTTTTGGAAATTCGTCCCCTAACAGGTTAAAATAGGGGATGAAAATTTATACAAAAAACTATTGAATCTAGAAATGTGAAATTTTACACAGGGGTTTCTTATATAACGTAGGTGAGCACTAAGAAGGGACTTTTGAAAATCCGTCCTACAAGGGAGTAAAGTAGGGGATGAAAAATTATATAAAAAATAGTTGGATTTAAGAACGTGAAATTTGGTATAGATATTTCTTTAGCAACGTAAGTGAGCACGAAGAGTAGCTTTTTGAAAATTCACCCCCTAAGGCGGTAAAATAAGGGATGAAAATTTACATGAAAGCAAACTTTTCGCTACGAATTTGTCTGGGTAGGTGGAGTTGATAACGACATAGTGTGTACACCTAGTCAATCTACGACGAGTTGAAACGGAGGAAGGTGCGGACAAAAAACAACTAGAATATACGGTAAAAAATTTTTTTTGTCAAATTCGTAGTAATTTTGGCTACTAGCCGCTGTATCTCGTATGCGTACCTATATATATTTTCTTCTAAACAACACTAAAAAGACCTAAATAAAATAGTTAATTTAAAAAATCAAAAAGCCCGACTGCGTAAAAAGCAAACTAAAACGGTGGAAACAAGATGAAATAGAGAAAAAGAAAAATGAATAAAAAAGTAAAGCAGTCGGAGGCATACATATTGTACTAAATAAAACAGAAATGTATAATGCCTCCGATTACTTCACTTTTTTATTCATTTTTCTTTTTCTATATTTCATCTTGTCTTTACCGTTTTAGTTTGCTTTCTACGCAGTCGGGTTTTTTGATTTTTTAAATTAACTATTTTATTTTAACTTTTGTTTAAATTGGGTAGTACACGCCTCAAAACAAACTAAACTGGTAATAAAAATTTGGGATCGCTTCTAGTTTTTGAGAAAAATCGTTTTAATATAAAATAATAAAATTTTAATTTTAATATAATACAAATACAGAAGAATTCTAATAGAAAAAAGTTTTGGGACCCGTTCAAGGAAAAGTTTATTCTATTGAAATTTCAGTATAATTGATTTTTTGGGCATGGGCAGCTATTATGATGAAACCAGCACTTGCACCAGCAGCAGACACTGTTTCTCCCATTTTATGTACTGTGAAGCTGACTTTAGTTTGGGTGCACTACTAGTTTTGGTTTAGACGCGCAACATTCTTGAAAACATGTATCTAGATGCATGTTGTGTTCAACAAATATGTTGCTAATCCCGCCAACGTGTTGACATTTTTTTACCGGGTCTGTACATACCTTTAGATTACTAAAATACAAATTTTCGTTAGAAATAATTTAAATCATGTACATTTAGCTTAACAAGAACTTTTGCCATGAAAACAATTTAGGGGCAATTTTTACCGAAAAATATTGGTAGGAAACTTTTCAAAGAATACTAGTATAACAAATTCATTTAATAGAAAATTAACAAATACGTTTGGAAATGAAATAAAATATACCCATATAACAAACTAACAATTTCTTACAAGTGATATATTAAAAGAAATACTAAAGTACACTTTTTAACTAATTTCAATTGTTTGATTTAAAAACCGGTCTCAGGTTCAGAGTAATATAAAAATTAGTTGATTTGATAGTAAGTAAGTATGAGAATCAGTTGAAATAGAAAGATGATGCTGGTTAATTCTACTCTAGACGGATCGACACACGGGCAAGTCGGATTATTTCACATCATCAAAGACAATCATCAATCTATTCTAGATTTTCTATTCAAGAATGCGATGGTTTGTTTGTTTGGTATTGCAGAAATTTATTTTATCAACTATCCAATACTATTTATACAATGCTAACTTTAACATTTTTTTTTTTCATTTGTATCGTTGTACTGATCATAGTTTGTATAAAGAGTGATTAAAAAAACACACATAATGAACATTATAAAAAGAAGCAATATTAACTGGACACTAATAGCTGGGTATGGATCAAAAATAGGTAGGTATGTTTACGAGGCGAATCAAAAAGCTTAGCATGCGGGGAGGGGTAATCAAAAATAAACATTTGTTTAAAAAAAAAAATTTAACAAAAAAAATATAAAATAATTTATTGAGAAAAAGTTGTATTTGGGCAAATCATCACAAAATCTCAAATTTTACTAGAACTGTATATCTTCGAAAAATAAAGGAATATAAAGGTCATAGTTACTCATACGATACTACGGGGAATGAGGTGAACTATGCTCTTAGTATCGTTAGGATGTCATCGCTTCAGTGGTAGCTATATTTGTCAATGTTTTACCTAAAGTTTAGGGCTCTAATAAAAAAAGTACCCCTGTCGCAGCATCCTGCATAACATAACGAATTTCCGTTTATAAGAATTAGCTTTTCTCGGAAACTAGTTGATATGGAAGAATAGCTTAAAGAACTTTTTTATGTAATTTTTTCTCCTCTTTTAAAAGTTGAAAAAAAATTTCGCAAAAATTTTAGAATGAGTGGAAATTTTTGCAAAAAACTATTTTTTTACAAGAACAAAAACCATGTTCCTGGCATCCGACGTGTCTGGCTGAAGAACTCATCCAAGGGTTTGGGACTTTCAACATTTTCACAAAATTTTGTAAAAGTAGGACATTTCATTCGAGAGTTATCTTGCGGATTTATATATATATATATATATATATATATATATATATATATATATATATATATATATATATATATATATATATATATATATATATATATTTTAGTGAATATTATTTTTGGTTTCTAGGGACCTCAAATTTCTGCCATGGTTTCGGACTCGAGTCGCGTCATGACAGTGGCTGTAATAGCTGAATTCCATTCTGGAAATTCATTAATATAAAAATGTTTGTTCTACCAAATAATCAAAGAACTGTTTGGATTTGAATTGTTTGATTCGCTAAAACAATTTTTACTTCAAAACTCTGTCCGCTGAATTTTGAATGATTTTAGAAATGCCTAAAGTGGGAGAGGGGAAGGAAATCGTTCCTATAACAAATTCAACAAAATGCTTCAAAAATATTGTAAGATCTTACGTACCACTTATATAAATAACAAATAATATCTAAAAATATAAGAATAGTGAAGATACCGGGTAGCCACATGTAATAAAATTATAGAGATATTAAAATGATAGATTAGTTGAGTAGCCTCTTACAATTACATAATTTCTACTGCTAGTAATTTTAGGTGTCGCTCAAATCACATAACTTGAGAATCCTGAAGATTCATTTTTTCTATTGGACTTGGATTTTTTGTACGAATATTACAACTACGAAACACTATAAATATTTTTACAAGCACGTTAATTGCATTCAAGTAGTGAATACGGTAGTAGTGTTAAATTTTTTTTACTCTGCAAGTTATTTTTCAGTACTGGATTTTGCAGTAACCGACTTCTATTCCGTCTAAAATCGCCGTCGAAAATAGTACCAGTTGACGGTACATTTTAAGTTTTTTAGTTCTAACTAAATTTGTAACTACGGAAAAAATGTACAAGAAAACGAGTAAGGATCGCTAAGTACTGACAAGTTTAATACCATTGGGGTATAGTAATCCCTCACTTCTTTGAGATGACCAACAATTATGGTACTTTGAACTAATGGATTAATAATGGACGTTGATTCAGTTTATTTTTAAGTGATCATAATTAAATATATTAAAGAGAAAATGAATATTTAAAAAAAAATCACACGGTATATATACATAATATACATACCAACCAACATCCAATGGTTTCAAGATGAGATACTACCTATGTAATATATCTAAAAGATCAGGTGTGCTGTGTGTGAAGCAATGGAATGACAGCGTTAACTTATGTGGAATTGTAGTGTTTTATGTAGCCATAATAATAAAAATAACATCACCTTATCTGAAATATACAACAAACAATAACGGATCAATACATACATGCATACACACATGCATGTATGTATGTAAACTCTTTGCTGTACGGTTTAGGTCAACTTTATGATATTCATAATATCAGATTTTTGTTTAGAAATTTTTATTTTAAAAAATATTGTACATGTTAAAAATTTCACTCTGACAAAGATTGATTAACGATTATTTCTACTAAAGTTTTCTTTCTTATTTATTTTATAAAAATCATAATGTTAGTAATTAATTACATGCGAGCAAATAAATTGTAAACGGTTTTGAAGTGAATACTTTGTGTTACTTTCTTCACATTGTGTCTAGAGATAGATAAAACATTGGACAAGTTTAACAAAACAGTCAGATATATAGAGATAAGACATAAAGAAAATATTGAACATGAACGTAAATTATGGTACCAGTAATAAAATTATTGTTTAGTTTTCCTTACTTAATCGGTACATCAAACAGCACCAGTTCGGGAATACATAAGAAACACAGATATTAAGAAAATTTATAGATCAGGCATGTGTATTTATAATCAAGACTATGGACCGGAAAACAAATATCACATCAAATCCCGGGTTAGATTTATAATTCAAATTTATAAGGGATGAGGATAAAGACAAACTCCTAGCTTTAAAAATTGTGAATGAATATGATAATGAAAAATAAACAAATAATATATATACAATTATTTCAACTTTCAAGAAATAAATGAAAAAAATTTGTTTTCATTTTTCAAAAATAAATTATCTCTTAAGGTTCGTATAGGCCAGGTTTAATAAAATTTGAAATTTATTACAATTGTATAAGAAAGCTTCTTAATTTACAATATCGAGACGATACAGAAAATGAAACGCTTCGAAAATTGCGAATATCAAAAATGTCAATAAAAAGTGTGGTTGAAGGTTAGCTTCTGAAACCCTTAAGAAATCTTTTTCTAATTGACGTTTGCGTAATACTTTCATTTTACTAAAAAGTTGTAGCGAAAACGGTATACATCTTTTTGGCTCTACTAATAATTAAGCCCGAGAGAGAATCCAAAGACGGTCATTTAGCCCGGCTACACACCTAAGCGATATGATACGTATACGACACACAATATATCGTATTGATACACAGGCATTGCTTATACATTTAAACTGTATTGAAAAGATAAAATTGATACGATACGATATCGTACGATATCTGCAACAAATTCAAAAATTATAGTAAATTTTAAGACAAAACGGTTCAGTAGTTCAAATAACATGCACTATCATGGAATCATTATGTCTAGAATTGTGCCCATCTATATTTAGTGTCCTTTTCTACAAGAGTGGGTGGCATTAAATCTAGCAAGAGTTCGGAACTTGAAGGGATCTTCATTAACAGTGACTTGAAAAATTCGCTTTCTTATTAAGATATCGTCTGGATCGTATCGATCATATCGTATGTCGTATATCATATATCGTATGTCGCAAGTGTCGTATAATACGTATCGTATCGCTTAGGTGTGTTGCCGGGCTTATACTTTTCGCATTGCTCGCATGAAAATTAAATCAATCCAAATTCATACATTAACCGCATAAAGACAAATAACACAAAACCATATTTTCAATATTTATTGATATTGACAAGTGCGTTATCCATAATATTCTTATGGACAATGGTTATTTGTTTACGATCTTATTTTAATAAAATATGATAATATATATATAAATACAACGTTGATTTCCTTGTATATATTTTATTTATTAAAAAAGTGATTATAAAAAATGATAAAATTCTTGCATATGATTTAAGAGAACATGTAAAATAGTTCTTTATTTTTTTTTTTTCTTCAAAACTTTTAAATACAACATGTATTGTACAAAATACTTACATAGGCAACATTACTTTATGTATGGGTATATTTTAATATACAGTCCGATCCAAATGTATTCACTTATTGCTGTTTTAATTAGACTGATGACAAAAGAAAATTGTAATGTTAAAATAAATCTTGTCTGTCCAACCTAGAGGTACTGGATGAAGTATAATTCATCTTCATCAAAGAAAAAGACTTTAGTGGGAAAAATGCTATCATTATAGTTGTTATATTGAAAGGACAATGGGCAAAACTTATATGGCGAACTGCCCCCCTAGCGCCCAAGGTTGAGACCGGTGCCGATAGATAGCCCTGGTCAAGTAGTCCAACTTTGTCAATGGGCCCGTTCATGGAGAAGCTGGCCCTCAAAAGTTATAGGGCGTCAAATGTACAAAAAGTCTGCACGTGGCCATAGCTAAACGGGATACTCTGTATAGATACAAATGCGTTTATATGAGGCATGTCGTGGGTCGGCCTATGACTGTGTAAAACCACTTTCCTGGCAAGTGGCCTAACCTCGTTTTTTCACACGGCCTATGTCAAAAGACGTACCGAGTAGCTTCCAACCTGTACATTGGGAGTATCCGAAGAGAAGTTTGGGAATCTTACCGGTGGCGATTTCTGGCAGACCCCTTGGTAAATTGCCGAAATAAGGTAATCCGAAGTGCACCCTCCCGAAGGGGGCTCTAATGCCTGCTGCAGGTCAACACGTTTCCTTAAGAAATGGCCATGTGGAGTATGCAAAACCTACTGCACGTCAGTACTTTTGAAGGCCAGGTTCTCCATACCTAAGATGGGTATATTTGTGACCTACTAGGAAGGGGTTTTCAGAAAATACACATTTCACAAGTGGGTGCTTGGGGGCAATTTTGCCCATTGTCCTTTACTCAGTTTTCAACACCTAAATTAAAATAGGTAACTTTTTTGGAGAAGCAGCAATTCTTTACCCTTTAAGATAGTTCGATTCAAAGTAGGACGAAGATGAATTCCTATTACAGATTAGGACACGGGACATAATCTCATGTCAAGAGGTTTCGAGAATTCGTGATTTATAAATAAAATTGCTTCGTATCCTGGGACTTTCGGTTCAAGACTCGAGATGTGCTTGCTGAAATCGTATTGTCATAAGTTTTTATTATATTAATAAAAGATACAACAATCTGAGACTGACTGATAGAGTGCTAGGCTAGATACATGTTGTTGTCCTATACCAATTTTTTTACCTATATCTACGTTCTCACACTTAATAGAGTAAACAAACATATAATAACCATAATAAGTACACAAAAATATTGTCAGTTTCATAAATCATATTTATTTCAATTAAATACCTGCATGAATACGTATATATCATATAAACAGACACATTTAGTTTATACAATTTTTTGATGATAATTTTTTGATAACTAAGTTATATATATATATATATATATATATATATATATATATATATATATATATATATATATATATATATATATATATATATAGCTGGGACAACAAAACTAACGAATTTGGCTAACCTTTCTAGTATAATCAAGGGGCCAAACTACTATATGATAGTTAGCATTCAGAATTTTACATCATCAAACTTGGCAGCGAAGCACCCTCATTTTCTATGGTTATATACATATTTTGAGTTTGTGTTTATATGCGTAGTATAGTGGATATTAGTATGTATGATATTCGGTATGTATGTAGCGAGAGGTGTATAGTTGGAGTGGATACATACTATCGAACAACTACATGTACGTATCTGCTACTAATGATGTAACCACAATGTAACAATCTACAACCACCATTGTGGCCACCACTTAACAATGGTTATTTACTCTTGCAGAGCCGATGGACGACTAGTCAGTAAGCAGTATAAAATGCGGCTTATTGAAACTTTCGGACCACACTTTTTTATATGTGGGCTTCATCTGTCTCATCTGTGAGTATAATATACTAATCTGAATCAATCAAGTCATCTTAATTATTAGTATGATTACCTCACTAATGTACGTCTGTTTTACAATTAGAAGGTTTTATTACGAAAAAAAATTAATCTGTGATCATAAGAACAAATATTATTATATTACTTTACTGTGTGAGAATTAACCATATACGAATGGTTTAGATTTTAGTTAACGTTAGAATTAACAAACTGTTATTTGAAAGATAACAGTTGAAGATGTCAGTCTGAAAGATTTACTTTCTGAAATTTCATCTTAAATATTGAAATAATATTTCAAGTGATAACTATGTACTTTGGCTAATTTCACTATTAAAATAATAACTATCAAAATAATGAATTTTCAGTCTTCCGACCATCCTCAGAGAAAACTGACGAATGAATCTTTTTTCTGGGTACGCGTAAGTAACAAAAATATATTAATAGAAAAAATAGACAAAGTAATTATAACATTATTTCAATATTTAACGTTAAAAATGTTAGAATTTAATATCGTGTTTAATAAATACTGACTTTCTGTAAAATTATGATTTAATGGATACGTCGTACCAAAAATGTAAGCTTTTGACACTCAGAGAATGTCGAGACTTCCCATATTCCAGACGCATAAAATTTCAGTTTCCCTCTATTATCGAATTAATTTCGTTGAGTATCTATTTAGTCCTCTATATTTTAACGAACAATTTTTTTGTAAACAACAGATTATTCTTCGTATCATGGTTGCGCATAACTTCTCTAACAAATATTTTTAGATTAATATTTTATAAATTTTTACCAGATTATTCAACGAATTTTGTTTCTCTAAATGTCCGAATGCTCTTGAATTTCACTGCTCTTGAATATTTTACTTGAACATGTATCTACGCATAGGTATCTATATGTATTGTATGTGTTTGTAATATTATTATAGTCAGTCATTATACATACATATATTATGTTCATTTATAGTGGTCTACGTATAAAAGCGCGTACCTGTTATAAGAGATGAAGAAACTCTCATCCACCTGACTAACCATAACAATAATAATGGAAGTGTAGTGAAGCGTCCATTGCTGTCAACCTGATCATTGATATATTGTTTTAATCTTTATTCCTTTACATATACCTACTCCACACACTCATGTCCGTCCGGTTACTTTTCTCTATCATATCATACACATCATTTTACACGCATGGTGAGATCACGCTCGAACATTGTTCAGAAGTTTAAGGCGGTGTCCCAGTCTAGAGACGTGAATTTACGCTTAGGTGTATTTGTGCTGTATTTACGCGAATAGTGTTCCGTAGTTCCGTACTAACATTAATAGGATTTCATGTAATAGAGTATTTTTTCTTACGAATAAATTTTATACTTGGAAAAAATTATACTTCTCGATGTCAGTACGATCGTATCTTTGTCTTGACCATAAAATTAAATTTCTTTGAGGACATATTCTCAAAGGTCTGTGTTTTGCGAATGTACAAGTGAATAAAATCGACTGTTTCACACTTCTGTTCTAGAATGCCGCCTTAAATTATTCACTTTACTAGACAGTGAGTCGTTCTTTAACTATTACTTAATGGGTTTATATTGCGAAGTTAGTAAATCCGAATCTGTGAGTACTGTACCTACCGCAAACGACCTTGCCCCTAGGTAACCTGTTTGTAAATCTTAATGATAATATTTGGTTATTTTGGATTAGACTGGTTGTCTGTTTACAAATTTTTCGCTTATTTATCATTTTTTATAGTAATATCGTGAGTTATTTGACCGTGAATATCTATTTATTGCAAATATGAACATCAAATTTCAGTTTTCAAATATCTAATAAAATTTGTTAGAATTACATAGTCTGAATCTTAGCTGTCAGCGGTTATCACGGCTTCTGTAAGCTGAGCAATTTCTTTTCAATGATACGTGTTTCCATTGTCTAACATACTTAAACTCACTGTAAGGTACTTGTTTTTAGAGACTTTGTTCATAATAACTTCATAAGTACCTATACGTAACATTAACCTAGTTTTGATTACTGATGGGCTATTCGGTCGTTTACCTTACCCAATTTTATTTAACGTATAGGTATATCGTCCAAAAAAAAAATTACTAAATTTAGATTATTAACGAGCGATCGAATTAAGAGACTGTTACTGGCAGAAAAATTGTCACTGAAGGGTTAATTTTCATTACAAACAGGTGATAAGCTGTTTTTGCAGTGACGCAGACTTCATCCCATAGCACCTGTATGCAATGTTGTTCCCTATGTTGGATGAGTCCTTTGAAATCCATATCAAAACTGCTCCCTCTCGTCCCATTAAGGGGTTAGGAGGCTTCAGAGGTTCAAAAAAAGGGTATTTTTACTATTTTTTTTTTTTTTTGTTTTTACTATAAACAATCATATATTTTATTTAACCAACTCAGCATATCAAAGATACATATTTAAATAGTATTTTGTGAAATTTTTATTTAAAAATTCCGAAAACTCAGCCATTGGTACCTCATCTCCCAAAAAGAATTCTCTTGCCGTTGACAGCATAACTCATTATTGGTTCATTTAAAATCAAAAAACCAAAAATATTTCGTTAGTACATGAATAAATCTCGTTACTGGACGAAGGAAAAAAAAAATTAAAATTTGAATTTTTGACAGACTTTGAACAAAAAAACACATTTTTTGGTCAAATTTTTCCCATGTATTGGCTCGAAAAAATTAGTTGTAATAAAAATTAAAAAAATCCTTCGTTCAATGACTAGATAATGTTATTTCTAAGATGTGTGCAAAATTTGAACAAAATTGCTTCATAACTTTTCGAGAAATCATGTCCACCGACCTAAAGAATTGAGTTTTGAGATAAACGCGTTTTAAGTTTACTGCGCTGCACTGACGTGGCCTGATGGGCGGAACTTCCGAAGCGTCTATCTCTTAGAATTTTACTCGGAACGATTTGAAATTTTAGGAGAATATTTTAAACATATTGTACTATTTATGGATTTACTAAAATGGATTTTTTGAAATTTTCAAACCCACCTAACCCCTTAAATTTTCTCATAATATGGAAGCTATACTACTACGCGAGCGCAACCTATTGAACCACATGCATTACGCATGGTCTGGAGTGGATTAGTTTTGCAAGCGGAGCAGGAACGTGTGATGGACAAAAACCTTGTCACTCTGAAAACAACTTTCAATGGTACATAAGTAAATTAATGACTCATCTTTGAGAATCCTTTTTATAAGCATATTTGAATCAATTATATTTTTAACCAAAAATTACATAAATATCAAAGGGGGACTACTTAAAATGTATATTTATATTTTTAAAAATAAATTTTTATGACTATATTATTATACTTACGTAGATAATTTATGATAATTATGTGAAAAAATAATAGAAAAAAAGCAAAAAGATAAACCAACTATTTGTTCATCATTGACATTTTAAGTTCTGCAGCAATAACAATTATTTAAAAGATATATTTTCAAATATAGGTACTAAAATGAATATTGGAATTTTGTTTTGTTCACAAAATACAATCATATTAATTTTTTTTACTTCTAAAACGATAATTTAACACCTACTATCTATATACGTTTCCAGGTAATTATTTTTAAAAAGGAAAAAAAATCAAGATAAATCAATAGATTTTAATTGATTTTTTCGTTTTCTTTATCATTTGTGTTCGTATAGAAGGTGTGAAAAGAAATAGTGTTACACAATAATTGATAAAACTGTGTGGGTTTCTTTTCTTCTTTTTTCTTAATGTCAAATGGAATTAAAAGAAATGAAATTAAGTATATTACTGATATACATGCATATGTTAATGTATATTTATTTATATCGAAAAATTTGTTGACAATTTTGTTGAAAAAAAGACGATTACAAAAAAAACATTTTATAAATATTTTTTTTGTTCAGTTTTTGAATCTATAAAAGTATATAGTTGAAAATCTGTTAAATATATTTGGGCCCTGTAATAAGACTTCAGATATTGACTAGGGATAGTACAAATGTCTGTAACCGTAACCGAAATTACCAGATATCCCAAATAAAAAAATATACGAAATCGAAATCGTATCCAAAAAATAGTTTCGGATATATTTCTGACAATTCTAAATAACTGCCGTTGGAAAGCAGAGTTCAAATCAAAGAAAGTTTTTGCTGCATATATTTGTTTTGATCGATTTTCGTTGATTCGTGTTTAGTGTCCACTTTTTCAAGAATGCTTTCTGACTGGATATTTCAGATTTGAAAAATTAATTTTAATTGCTAAAAATGTTAAGAAAAAATGCTTGCTTGGCGCAACGTCCTCAGGCTACAAAAGGGCTAGACGCGTGCCTGTGGTGCGTTCTCAAGTGTGTTTTATTTGTTTCAAAACAAATAACAGAGCATGTAGACAAATCGATTTAAGGACTACACATACAAAAAATAAAATTTAGCCATGCTTTAGTATAAATTAAATTATTGAAATATATTTGAATAAAGTAGAGTAAAATTTAAATAAGATGATTCGCATAAATAATTAATAAAGCCTGTTTTAAACTCCAATACTACGTGAATTTGTTGACACTAGATAATGTTTCATTAACTAAAATTATGTATTTTCCAAAATAATTTATAAACAGTGCTTTTAAGCATTTACGATCTTTTATAAACCGCTAAAAAGTTTAAGTGTAAAAATGGGAAAAAACTTTATAAAATAACATTAAAAGTATAATCGAAAACCAGTCGTTTTTCGGAACCAATAATTGGATGTCCCAAACCGCGGGCAAATCGTCTTTGATGAATGAGCAACAACGATACATACAGCCCAGCGAAATACATTACACCTCGTTTCCACAAGTACCAGAAATAAACATTTGTATAAAGATAGTCGGTTATCATAAACCCCTTATCAACCTACCTGTTTACGGCACAAGGTTCATCGTTTTTTTCATTCTTATATACACCATTGCAATGCTCACCAGTTTTTTTCAACACTTTTCACACCTCTGTCCATTGGGCACTGCCTCAAACAAAACAATATATTCATTATCTAGTAGATAAATCTATTGTAACATAAAATGCAAAATATTTTAATTGTTTTTAACGTACAGGACAGACAGAAAATAACAATAATAATAATAATAATAATAGGAGGAGATAAATAGTTGCATATTATATTTCATAATGCACGGCTATTATCTCTTCAGGCACAATCATAAATAAAATTGTTAAGCATATCTAATTTGATATACTCGTACCTTGCATGCTTTTTGTTGTTAACATATGGCACCTACAATTTTTAACAAACGTATCATAATTTCATAATATAATAAAAGCGACTTAAGTCAATTATTATATTGTTCAAATAGTAGTGACCTTTTTTCCTTTCCTTATATGTCAGTCGGTACGTAGCAATGGCCAACACCGACCAACTTGATTTTCTGTTTTAATTTTATTATAATAATTATATTACGTGTATGTGATATTGTACAATAGAATTGTATACAAAAAATATCTAGAAAAGGTTCAGAAATAAATTGTAAATCAGATACGCAGCAACCCGTTAAAGAACAGTAGCAAATAGTTATATAGAACCATGAAATTATACAACATTTAAATAGCATATAAGCGAAACTGTCTCCTTTTCTCCCAAGCGTTGTATTATCCAATTAGACACTGTGTCTCGTTTTCAAAAAACGATAAAATTACCAAAAATTTATTAGAGAGATGTCGAAATTTGATTTGAAAATTAAAATTAAAAACTAAAAACTTGGGCTTCGCCGAATCTTTGAGTTTTAATTTTGTCAAAAATGAAAAAACAGATAAACAAAAGGTTAGGAGTAACTGAGAATGTTAATTTTTGCTAAATTTTAGCTTAATTCTCAGGCTATCTGACTAATTGTAAGACGGTATGTGACATCTTTTCTACAGAATATTCACTTTTTTTAAACAAGTTTGTAACATTACAACTGTACTTCTATCGGAAGAACCACTGAAACAAATCTAGGAAGACTAGTAAAAGAATTGGCTTAATTAAAGAAGTTTTTAATTAAACTTAATAGGTTAATCAATAATCTTCAAGTTACAATTGACCCCTTATTGCAACTGATACGTATCTTATCTATTTTATAGCCGAAAATTAGTTAAATGGGCTCAATTTTTATATAATTTTTTTTTTTACTTTAAACTTTAGTTTCCTATACAATGTAGAACCAGAAATAAAACAACACAATTTTCCTGATAAATTAAAATTTTATTTCAAACTTATATCCAAATTCTATAGTAGTGTTTGGCAGACTTGGCTCGTTATCATCAGTAGAAAAGTAGGAAAATACAATAACAAAAGAGCAAAAAAACTAGTTTATTGTAATACCATATAAATTTGTTAGAAAATTTTAGGAATTAGAAAATTTGGTTTCTAAATTTTGACTGACTTGAAGCTTTCTCCATTTTTCATTCGAAAATTTTATATACGTATAGTTTATTTAGTTTGTTACATATATATATACATATATATATATATATATATATATATATATATATATATATATATATATATGTATTTTTTAATAAGAAATAGTTTAATAAGTAAATACTACCGTCTATTAATATTTTCCATTGCAGAGTAAAAACAAACATTTTTGAACAAAATAAATATTAGTATATACAAATGCAATAATATACGGAAAGAAATTCAGTACCTTATAATTTCAATCAAAGTTACTTTATCCAATTATCCTTACATCAACTATAGTTATTCAGATTAAGAGATATATTAATTTCATGATAAATTATATGTAATGCACCTTTTTAATTAAGCAACCTTGCTAAAAATTTCCCAAATTTGCCAGCAATAATTAACTGCAAAAAGGTTGCAATTTATGTCTTCAGTAAAATTCTTGAGAACGCATTGATTGTATCTATTATATCCACTAGAATAAGATTACATATTTTGCAAGGTCGTTTGGTGTCGAATATCAGTTTAGTAATAATAGTAGCTGTGATGTAAATATCCATCAAATATAATTTATTTAAAAATTTACATTACAGGTGTCCCTTGAGCTGCACGGTTAATTTTTTCGTGTAAGCGGAATTGTGTGGGTCAAGATTGAGATCTAGTACCTTGCAAATACCCTACAAATGTCTCTTTTCCCAAGAGTAGGGAGTATACCACATTCTTTGTTCACGTAACTTGAAAACCGTTTAATTCTAGTATCGTGTACCTAACTCCAGGGAGACCTGTATTTCGTACAAAATTATAAATTTGTAGAACAATTAGAAAGATTGATAAAATTTTTTGCAATCGAAAATACTTCATATCATATAAAATCGAGTGATTAAGTACTGAAATACCAATAAGCACGGTAACAACAATAAATTTTAAAAACTTCAACTTTAAGTTAACTACTTTACTTTAAGTTAACTCTAATTTAATAAATATTTACCTATAATTTATCTCGACTTTGTAATTTTACCAATTTCAGTAAACTGACATAATTGCTAATGACCAAATGAATATCATATCAAATTTATTATGAAAATAAACTGCACTTTTTACTCGTTGTAAGCAACTCAAAAATTGAAGTAGAATCGTATGCCTTAGATACTCCCTTAGATACTCTTTTTACGTATAGGCGAATATTATTATCTAAAAAGAGTAAGATATATCATCCTATTTCAAGTTGCTTAAAACGAGTAAAAAGTGTATTTTAAAGCCAAAACGCTAGAGTTACATTAATTAAACTGAATTTGATTATGGAAACAGATCTTTATATTAGAAATTATTTGGAAGTTTACTTATTAAATACTGACCAGAAAGTTCATAACTGACTTATTAGCGAATTTCGTTCTGGAAATTCAGCTATTATACAACAGCTCTTATGATAAGACCAAAGTCCGGGACTATAGTAGAAATTTGTTTTGAAGCCTCCAGAACCCGAAAATCTACTTCACTAAAAGTTATATATATATATATATATATATATATATATATATATATATATATATATATGTATTTATGTGTGTACACGATAACTCTCGAACGAAACGTTTAATGCTTATGAAATTTGATATGCGCGCTGGAATCCGGAATGGCTCGGCTAAGTTCGTTTGCCAGACACGTCGGATGCCCAGAAGTAGGATTTTTGGCCATTTTTCGCCATTTTTAGTGGTTTTTTGCAAAATTTAACCAGAATTCAAAAATTTTTTTAAATTTTTTTACACCATCAAAAAGGCGTAAAAAATTGCATAAAATAAGCTTTTAAAACATTGTTTTAAGTGAACTATCTTTTGAGAAAAATTAAGAGATTTGCTGAATTTTTTTACAGTAAATGCTTCATCGTTTTAGCAATTCTATTCTAGATAAAACAAGTGCTAGTTAGTTATTCAATATGTATATCTCATTTCAGATACAGTTGATCATGAGTTTTTGTTAAAAATTAAATAATTCTTATATTCGAAACAAATCAGTTTTCTACTCTTTTCTAAAAACAAACTGCAAATTTAAAATTTAAGTAAATGCAATAATGAAAGAGATAAAGCCAAGAAAACGAAAATTATTTAAATTCAAAGTGACGAAGCATGATTAAATATAAGTGAAATAGACCATATGTATGTGTTATAATAACAATAGCCCTGTTTCATCTTTTTAAACTAAAATTAGCTAGATTTTTTAAGAGTACGTTATGGAAAGGAAATTTTTGTATGATGTCCTCCTTTAGAGAGAAAATATAATTATATATATATATATATATATATATATATATATATATATATATATATATATATACATATATATATATATATATATATATATATATATATATATATATATATATATATATTTATATATATTTGCATACTTAGAAAAAAAAACGAAACTATACTTATGTAATGTAATAATATATTGTTAAATCGATATATGTTCCATTATATGAGATCCGTTAGGGTCCTGAGTTAGGGTCCGTTTGGGACCCACAAGTGCCAAAAATTAACTACTGAACTGATTTTGAAAATTGCTTCACTGTTAGAAAGCTAAACTATTTTAAATGCGTACAGGTCTTAGATGAGATCCGCCAGGACCCAATATTTGTAAATTCGCTATGTTATGCAGATGCTGCGACAGGGGTATTTTTAATATTCAATTGATTTTTAATGCACATAGATATATTGGTATTATAAGAAATTGAGATTCTGTACGAAATTTAATTATTTTTTGGGCTGAGAACAGGGTAAATCAACTGGTTGGCAATGGCCGACAGAGTTAGTTTAAAATTAAACTTCCTTAATTGTTACTAAATGAAGCGTTAGTTTACTGAAACGTGTAACGTAGGTTGAAGTTAATATTTAGCGTTAACTAGTGTCAATTATTGTTAATGGTAAATTAGTCAATTAATCCAGCAAGTGACGGATTCCGTTGTCAGCCAAACATAATTTTTTTTTAAATTGCGTATTGGAACAAATACCTACATACAGGGTAACGATAGTAAATAAAAAAAACTGAGTAATATTTGCTGCACTTGTTACAAATTGTGGGTATTTTAAGTAGCTGGGAAGTGGGCATTAACTAGAGTAGAGGACACGTATTTCACACAGTTCTTCCTCTTGCATAACGTGTATTCTCTTTTCATAAACATTAGGATACTAAATTTTTCATCAAAGGAGGATAATTATTTAACCAAAAAAATATCTCTTGGCACACACGTTCCACTGCAACACTACAGGAAATAGCACTCTAAAAAAATAAATTTGTAAAACTATGCATTGTAAAATAATCTTTTGAATTTGCATCCAGTCAGGTTTTCAGCAAATTTTCTTTTAGAGACCTCATCTTAACGGAAGTTAATAAAACTTACCGTTAATACATAGTAAACAACATAAAGTAACTTCGTCAATTAACATGTTTTTCTGTTCAGTTCTGTCAGTTTTGTATGAAATTTTTAATTTAGTTTTGCAACTTGCAATTTCTTGCAAGACGTCAATTCAAATACTAGCAGGTGAATAAAACAAATTAAAACTTTCATTGAATATTGAACTCAATCGTTGAATTTGATAGCCATGGAATTTTTTTTGGAACACTATTTGAACAATAATTATTAGTTAAACACCTTTTACCCACTGACCCATGTAATTAAGTGCAACTATAAAAATATTATTAATTATTATACGTACATAATATATATATTTCAATTATCATAATTTAACGATAAAAATTTCATTTCTAATTCAAACGAAATTGTTATACGATGAATTCACCTTGAATTAAAATATTGTTTCTTGAACATTTTATTATATTTTTGCATTATATAGTGTTTTTTTGATAAGTGTTGACTAAAGTATAATTTTATACAATTAATTTAATTACTTATCAATTTGATAAAAATTGGTATTTTATTATTAATTAATAACTATACCATTAATTACATTATGATTGGTAGAAAAAATGACCCAATTTCTTTTTTTTTTTTAAACGACAATGAATTTTAAGAAGAAAAAGTAAGATTGAATACGGCGATATGGTTTCATAAAATTTTTTGATAAATGATCCTTATTTTTTGGTAATTATTATAACCTTGCACTTTTTGCAAGTGATTCCGCAACAAATAGGTAACATGATCTTTTATCAAATTAAGGTTGAATTATTTCTGCAAGCGGCTGCAATGGATATTTGACTCACATGCATTTGGCACACTCAATTTAGATTTTATAATATTTAAATCTTCCTGAAGTGCATATACTTTGGTGTATTTTTATAATTGAGGTGATCGCCTTTGTTACAAGCTTTGTAACTAGCATTATAATTATCTACCTGATTTAAATTAGACCGTTTTTTTTTCTTTAAAAATTTTAACAAATAGCTATAACTGCGAAGGTTTTATTTAAGGTATAAACTCTTTGTGTCCAAAGGAAACTCAAAATTAAAATAATAATGGAAATTGAAATCAGAGTTTTTATAAGTATAAAAATATTTTCTGAAATAGAGTAAATAAAAGGTCCGATTTATATTAACGCTCCGCTCTCGGTACGCTCTCACTCCGATATAATCTTGTTGTGTTCACATTACAGTGCTGATATCATGCTGCTACTTTTTCGTTCTCTATTCACATTGTAATGCCACAAATATCTTTTCATAACAATTGAATTCAAGCGGAGCGGAGTGGAATCAAAAAAGTGTTTACACTATAGGTACAAGCCATAACAAGTCTGATATCGCTCCAATAAAATATTACATGAGTGGTATTGATATTGGAGTGGCATTTGAGCGGGAGCGAACCGTGACTGATATCGGACCGATATCAGAGCGATGATGTAAATACACTCATTGTTTATTGTGTAAGAATATTTTATCGAATCGTACTGAGAGCGGAGCGTTAATGTAAATCAGACCTAACTCTATTTAGAATAAATATAGACGTTTTTTCTCGAAATATATTACTTAGAATCAACTGGATCACTAGAGGTGCAATGTCTTTATTGAAAAGTGAAAGAGTTAAATCACCAATCAAATGATTGATTGTGAGTGCGTTTAACCTGTAATACTGTCTGCTAGACTGACGTTTAATTTTCATGTCTGGTTATGCTCGTTGAAGTTCTTCTAGTTTTTTCCGCATTTTAGATGATCATCGCAATAGTACTCCACCACTTTTATTGTCCTCCACTTAAATCTATATCATCACATTGTAATATAATTATGTAAATTGTAGCATCCGCTACTCAACAAATAATTCAAATCGCGCGCCATAACTAACGTACTTACCTATGATGTTGGTGCGTTCACGGTTCGGCGCTGTTGCTGTCCCATGATCAGTAGCTTGTACATGATAACACGTACACACATATATTGTAGACACAACATCCGTACAAAACACACTGATTTTGTTACTCACTTAACTACCCCATATGTTCATCATTAACAACCACAACAACACACGCACACATGTATACATATTTAAATCCTACATACATACATACACACATTGCACTCGCATCATTCGTACAACATACACGGAGAGAAAATTCCTATAAAAATTATTGTGCTCAGCACTACAATCGACGTGTAAAAGCCAAACATATTCATTTTTGTACGGCAAAAATATAAAAATTATAATTAATCATAAAAAATTTAAAGGAGAGAATGTTCTTTCCGTAATATTATCTCCGTAAAATTTGTAAAACAGCACAGTAAAAATTTCCACTGCCGACAAAAAAATAATTTTTAATTGTTTTTATTAAAAAAAATCACCATGCTATCATTCATTTTTCAAATGCCATCTGTAAATGGTAGAAAGAAATAAAGAGAATCAAGGTATCAACCCCTCCTACCATTATAGATATTAACATAATTTGGGTATTCCCCGTATACACGATAAAATTCTATCATGTAGTTAGAACCATAGAGCAACTAGAGAGAAAATACATATTTCTATACTACTGGAACCTGTCTAACCACTTGAGATAGAAAATATGTTGTATACGTGCACGGTGTTTACTTTGTATTTGTGCGGTAAACTCTGTTTGTATGAGTGGTGATAGCCGTCACGTGACCTTTGGTTCGCATACATGCATAGAACACTAGAAGCCAACTAATATAAAAAAAGTGTAATTCGCGTGGTCATTTGTATACCAGTCACAGCTTAAGGCAGGTAGTCAGCCAGTGTCCGTCGCCGAACACACACTGCATTGTGTTAACAATGAACACCATTGTTACTTAAATTGGACAGCTTGGTCTGCCCCATAATACGTGTGTTTTGGTGGTATGTGTGAGTACGCACACAAAGACAAACAACAAACTAACACAATTGTAGGCGGTGTGTACCTACACACATGGTGGGAGAGATTTTACGTCACAAACTCATTACAAGTGGAACAGAGACATAGACCACCTAGTTTGTCCCCTTGTATACATGTATGTGATGTGTGTGATACCACAACGCTACTTGTGCCGGTTCAACAATCAAATTTATTGTTGTTTGACTGACTTACACTGAGTGACGGGTACTGAGCAACTTACACTAACCAGCCTAAAGCGGCCCCTACACGCTCAATAATATTGTACAATCAACTTGTGCAATTTATTGAACTTCCCTCCAGACAATTCAATAATTTGTAAAAGAAATTTGTACAATAAATTGAATGTAGGAATTGTACAATAATTCAATTGTTATTTAATTTAAAATATTAAGTGATAAAGATATTGCGAAGCAATAAATAATTACTCTCCCAAATTAATAAATCAAACTGATTCAATGAATAGCCATCAAATATGGCATTACAAAACCAATAATAAATTGAAACTTAAATAAATAAAGTCGTATTGCGCAATAATATTTGCAGAGCCTACAGACGTTACAATATTCATTCATTGCACAATATATTTCAAACTGTTTTTGATCAGCACAATATATTGTACAACCCTTCAATATAACCTACAGACGATCAATAATATTGTGCCACCTCAGATTTTGTGCAATATTATTGAGTGTGTAGGGGCCGCTTAAGATGCACATACTTGCACATAAGTGATTGCAGAAAAGAGACAGTTATATTCGTTCTATTTGTTCTGTGGTTGTTGCCATGTCCGTGTGACATAAACATGTGACGTGTAATTCCCTACCACTGTAGCATGGACATTCTGCAAACGGATAATCTCCTA
The DNA here is from genome assembly GCA_035578155.1 of Brachynemurus nebulosus. Classification (NCBI taxonomy): domain Eukaryota; kingdom Metazoa; phylum Arthropoda; class Insecta; order Neuroptera; family Myrmeleontidae; genus Brachynemurus; species Brachynemurus nebulosus. The sequence goes on along the minus strand of JAPWDM010000006.1, from coordinate 49,422,908 downwards.
AAGTCGACAGTATAAAGTTTTTTCAAACATCTACAATATTTGGTGAGTTTAAATTTAGTTAAAAAAATTTAAATTATTTAAGTATATAAAAAAAAAAATCTTATACAAAATTCCGGGTTCTAATATTTATAAATAAATAATTGTCCGGTTTATGAACCACTGTAGTTTGTCGGCATTTTATCTCATGTTGAAAATTATGAATTTATTTTATCGATCTTCATGATCAAGATGCATGAGATAAAACTACACCATTTTACGATAATCAATAGCATATGTGCAAAATGTTTGTTTCTTTAAATTTTTTTTTGATTATTGTGTACAAATAGTTAATTGTATTTCTAATTATTTTATGTTTTCTTTTATTTGTAGACCAAATTCTACCAATGATGTGGTTAGGTAATTTACGAAAATTGTTCTTATGAAATTATGCGGTGTTTTTCAAAGGTACCTTTAGTCGTTACAACAACCAGTGATTTTGTTATGAATATTTTGTTGAATCTGATACAATCGGGGGTACACTAGATGAATATTGTAGATTGAACTAGGTGAGTTGCCGAGGTTAATTAAAATTACCTGATTCTAATTGTAATTTGAATTCTGTTTACAGGCAAATACGCCCCCAAACAAACAAGAAAATTATTAACGATGTGGAATAATAGTAAGTAATCTGCTCAGTTTCAGTAGTTTACAAATTAGAATCAAGGTTACTAACAAAATCTCGTTCTTTCCAGATCCAGTGATTAAGAAAAGCGATAACTCGCGCACAATATGAAAATAACTGGCCGGGTAAGAATTTCGATTTTGTCTGAATTAGAAAATAAACAATCAATTTACAATTAAAAGTGATGAAAGTCAAGTTACATAGAAATTTTTTTGAAAGGAAAAATCAATTTGAATGAACGTAGTAACACGAGGTGAGGTAGTCACTTCCCAGTAGATTATTTAAATTTTTAAGTAAAATGATGTGGTTCGTTCGACGACTATTTTAAGAGAGTGTAAAATCAAAATTTTTCCACGCTGCTAACCTCTGAGTAGGGACTCCTTTTACAATATTATGTAATACTCGATATAATTCAGATTGAATTACCTCGATCATTCAATTGATTCGTTATTATTGATTTCTGATTTATTACAGAGTGTCCCAGGTCGATTTCACCTACCGGGCGTTTCGTAACTTTTTTTTTTTTGTTTATTATTTTATTTATCCTTTAATATTTAATAATTCTAACATAAGAAATGTAAGTGATTAATAAATCTAGTTAAATTGAGTAATGAATTTTAGTAATTTTGTTGTTTTTTTTGTATATTAATTGGGCGCGTAACGTACTTCGTTACATGAGGAACAGAGACGGTTATAGGCTACTTTTTATTTTGAGAAAATATTTAATTTCCGTGAGAAAATGTATCTTATACTATTAAACGAGCAATGTTTTCATTTGTTACTGATTAAATGTATTTTACATTTTACAATTTTAATAAATATTTCTATAGATAGGTACCACCAATAATAATAATATTTCTACCGACGACTACTATGAAATTACTTATTTAGTGTTCAAAATATTATTATTTTGTATCCTATAAGGAAGTAAACAACCGGTAACTATCCACTTATCGTCAGTTGGCAAATCTATTATTCTTAACAAATTCATGTCAACATGATATTTAAATTATAATAACGGGCAATTGATTAGCATATTGTTAGCAGAAAAAACAATATACAACGATAAACATAAGTTACTTTCGACCCCGAGAAAATATCAAAATCCTGTGGGAAGTTTTATTCTGGTAGGAAAATATATTTTGGTCTATTTTTTATCCGGAAAAAATATTTTATTCCTGTGGGAAAACTCCCAAGAAAAAAGTAACAGTTCTCAATAGCGACACGATGAAAGTAAACTTATACGATTTAACTAGATGTCACAATTTCAAAAGCCACACGAGCAAAGCCGCGGGTAAAAGCTAGAAATTAATAATATTAATAATGTTCATATCTATATTGCTTCGTCAGCTAAATTTTAAAGTATTTAACCTTTGCTTCTTTGACTAACCTTGTTTCGGTAACCTATATTATGTAGAGATTTTCCATCTAATTTATTATTTAACTCTAAAACAACGAAAACACCGAAAAAATGTAAATAGTAAAGATATTAAATTAACCATATAATTTATAGTAGGAAAAAACAGACCGTTTAAAAAAAATATGTGAATGTTACTTTTCCAACGGCCAATGTTTTTTAAATAAAAAAAAAAAAAAATGTTACTTTCAGTTTGATTGATAACTTGTAAGAGTTAAATTGTATTTCATACTTTATTACAACCAACAATTATTCTTTACATGTTCTCCGAAAATTCTGTGAAAATAGTCTGTTCTATAAAGTTTCATAGTTACGCAAATTAAATATACTAAATTATAATTTTCCTATCCTAAAATTAATATTAATATGTGTTTCTTTTTCAGAATAATATTTGGCTTCGCTTCCAAGGAAAACTGCCACAATCTACTTAATAAATTTCTAACACTGACTGACTGACAGACAACGCACAGCCTAAACCGTTGAGTACAGAAGAATGAAATTTTGCACAGGAGCTCCCTATGTAACGTAGGTGCCCACTAAGAAAGGATTTCTGAAAATTCGCCCCCTAAGTGGGTTAAATAAGGAATGAAAATTTTTATGAAAATTCGACATTTTTGAAGTTAGATATATAAAAATATGTTACTATGACTATTCAAATAAATAACATTTTATACACTGATTTACAGACAACGCACAGCTTAAACTGTTGGGTTTAGATTGACGAAATTTAGCACAGAAGATACGTATGAAGATTGATCTTTAGGCTTCTATTTATAAATAAAAGTCAGTTATGTAAACGTTTCTGGAAATTCATTCCCTAAGTGGTTAAAACAGCAAATGAAAGTTCGTATAGAAAGTTCGTCATTTTTTAAATTAGAATTGGAAATTGGTATTTAGGCTTTTGAAAAACATTGAAAGTGAGCAGTGATTACTCAGTGAAAAGATGTTGCCGATGGGAAATCCCATCGGGTATACGGCTAGTTATTAACAGAAAATTTAAGACATTCTACAATTTTTTTTCAAAATAATTTTATAACTATAAAAAAAAAATTTACTTACTGAATTATTGGCGACGCAAAGATTCTCACTCGCGCCTCTGGTGGTAAAATTAGAACTAGCATCAAGTAAAAATATACGTATACGATTAATGGGTGTATAAAAAATCTAGTAATGCGTGCATTATTTTTTATAGTACATTTTTCTATGACAATTAAACGTATACCATAATTTTTACTTGATACAGCTTCTAATTTAAAAAACCAGGAGCGCTCGCGTAATCTTTGCGTCGCCAGTATACAATTTCCGATGAAATTACATAAAATTTCCGATATTTTTTTTTTTTTTTTTTTATTTAAATTTCTGTCAGTTTATTAATTTTCATGGCCTTAAACCACTTGAATTTAGTAACCGTAGCAACCCGTAGTAACCTACTAACAGAGTCGTGATGTCATCCATTTCCTATCCAAAACAGAGCGGGAAGCTTCAAAATTAATTATCACATGTTTGAGTAAATATTTTTTAGTACATAATTATTGTTAGTAAGTTATGAATTAATAAACAATTAAAAATTTTTAATTTAATTATTCTTTCTAAGTTAAACTAAACGGTTTCTTTTAACATTTAATTTATTTCCAATGTATTTTACGAAAACTTTGGATAGAAAATGTCAGAACCAAGTCGACCAGTATATTATAGGGACGCTAAATAAGTGACATATCTGTTACTACTAGAGATATTTGTTAAGCATAATTAAAAACATTTGACAGGAATCTTCATAAGCTAAAATTTGTTAGAATTAAAAAAAAGAAAAAAGATATTTAAAGTGTAACATGTTAAGATTGAAAAGAAATTTAAATTTTATTATGTATTGTTATTTTATTTACAAAATAGATGTTAATTAAGTAATTTATCTTTTGTTTATAAGAAATAATAACCAAAAATATATAATTTCTATCACATTTTGAATTTTTGTACAAAATTTTATGAAAACCAACAGAATGATAGGTTTTATGTTATTAATCTCATAATAGATTAATACATTTTCATTATAAAGTAAGATTTTGGCTATGAAATTTAAATCTGTAAGATTTTGATAACTTATTGATGACTTATTTACCTAAATATTTATTTCAAACAATTCTTTTTCAGAAAAAAAATTTTATAAGTCGATAAACTTTTTGAATCTGGAAAAAAGGACATAATTATAAAAATAAAATTCCGAAATAATATGCAAAAAACTTTATTATATGATAATTATAATTAAATTGTTTAAAAAAAAAATTGAATTGAAAAATTTAATTATTAAATTATATTTATGTCATAATTAATGTAATTGTTAAATATTCCATATTGTACATAAATAAAATGTAAATAAAATCTTTTTCTTTTTTTAAATTATGTTTTATTTATATTATATTATTTAATTTTTTTGTAGCAGGCAAATTGCATATGTACAAGTCCCAGTTTTTCAATTTTCACTCTAATTAATATAAAATTAGAGTCAAAATTGAAAAATTAGGACTTTTACATATGCAATTTACCTGCTACAACAGCAATATTAAAAAATTATTTATATCAAACCCCCGCCATAAGATACCACTGGTGGCCTATGGGGACAAAACTTTCTAAGCACTTTACCTGCCATTCTACGACGCTGTAAGATATCAACATCCCTTCATATAGGCAGAAATCTAACACGTTTCTTCACCTTTTCATCTAACGTTTCCCCTACCATATTAAATTTTACCATGCTATAATATATTTTTTAATTTGGTCGTCGATCGCGTACGCATTATTAGGAAGCATAGTAATTTTTCTGAAATTTTCTCTACAAAAATTATAGGATTTTTCTCTCCGTGTACAAACGCTTTGTTACGTACTTACCGTTTTTATATCAAGTCCATCATCAACCATCAAAAATAGTGTACTTGTTTTATTTGTTTTGTTTAAAATAAAATTATATTAAAAATATTCAAGTTGTGTTTTGTTAATTAATTAATTATCATCATCCTCAGCAACCCCAACACTACATAAATAGATTTGAAGTATAATGATGTGAGTGTGGTCTCCTATAGACATTAATCTGACGAACTATCATAGAGAGTGAATAGAGAGTGAAAGTTTTTCTTCATTTTTTAAAGAAGGGAAATTTAAAAAAAGAACTATGTTATAGCTTGTATTTTAGTCCTGTACAAATTTTTAAAATAGGGTAATTCTCTCTTAAAGTAAGACATCTAGAAACTCATAATTTTAGATGTTGGTGGCTTTTATATTTTATAATCTAGATATACCAGCATTTACCTGCAACTTCGCGAGTGTTTGAAATTATGACATTATGTTAATTCTCCCAGAGTATATTTACATCGAGTCACCATACAAAGTTTTTTTGGGGGTAGGGGTGCCGAAATTTTCCAACTAGAAATTAGAATAGAATGCTTTGCCGCGGTATAAATTAGTATATAACGATTTCTGTTTCTTAAGTCATTTCTGTGCAAATTGTTAAATTCGTTGATCCAGAGAATTACTTAATAACACCTATAAGGTATAAGTTAAATCATTTAAAAATCTTACATTTAATTACTTAAATAAACAAAAAAGCTGACACGTGTAGGGTACATAATAAAGTAATAGATACTACCAAATTATAATATTAATAATAATATTTTTCTGCTTTCTTGCACACATTAATACTAAAATAATCTACATAATATACATTATTATATTACCAACGTATAAAATTTCTTTTAGAGTGACTGAACTTTTGATTTGATAGGAATATATGAGACATTAAAACTAATTTTTGCTTGATATTTTTATTCAAATATTATTGTCCAAATTATCATAAACGTTTTTAATTTACCGCAATACGATTATAAATTATGGAGGTTTATTTAAATCGTATTTAAATTCATTAAAAGAAAAGTATAAGTAATAATATTATTTGAGGAAATTGTCCGGTGAATTAGCCCACACAATCGTTGGTTTGATGTCAATGGATTTTTTCGTTGGAAAAATGTAAATTTTGTGGTTTATATTATAATATTAAACAAGTAATCTTTGTATATTATGTGAGTATGTCCTTTTTCTTTTCGAAACGGCTGTAACGATTTTGATGAAATTTGTTATGGAGGAGCTTTCGAGTCTTAGAAAGCGATTCGGCTAGCACTTCTGCTGTTCTCAGTTAATTCCACACATAGATGAAATTTCTATTAAGCCGGACTCGGTCACCCTGATATTATTGATAAACCAGCAACAACTGACTCTTAAGAAGCCAGCATGATTCATGTCACTTCCAAAATAAGACTCCAATCAATTGATAATTTGGTTTCGCTTATTGTTATAAAAATTACTGCTAAATATTTGAATCATTTTAAGTTATTTTTTGACCCGTTTCCGTCAATATGTTATTTGTCGGCACAATCTTTGAACATATTAGAAAAACAATAGCTTCACTAGCACATTGTATAAATAGTTATAACATCTATTAAAGTGTCACTCATTTCATTATCTATTTACAATAACCAACACAAACTTAGAAAAATACAAAAAAAAAAAAATTCGCACTTATATGTTATTTTTTAAAACATCACCTTGCGCATACAGCATCGTATAGTTTTCGCTTGATCATAACCTATACTCTACAAGCCTGACATAATATGTATGTGGTGTTGATAAAAGAATGGAAAACAATGCTTGATGTCCATCCATTCCATATATGGAGGCACAATTAACATTTAAATAATAATAGAAAAGTTATTTGCAAGAATAAAAACATATCTACATACAGAAAAAAATAATAGAATAAAACAACAAGCATTTAAACAAACCAGGTATGATTGTCTATGATTTCTATTACTGCTATCGGTTTTACTTATAAGTATCTACATGTATACAGTGATGTTAAAAAATATTCGCTACAACAAATAAATAAATAAATAAATTACACAAACCTACGAATTTTAAGTTTTGTTACCCCCTTTTGGATTTGATGGCTGAACTTAGGGTATCAGAATTTTTAGGTATTAGGTATTAAAATTTTTGACTAAAATTACCTAGGTCGACCAAGTCAAGAATAGATTATGCATGTTTATTTATGTCGTTAGTTTTTATAAGTACGGCCCCGTTAGCACCGTTTTGCGAGGTTTAGTTATCAATTAAAACTGAATAGAAAAAAATAAATTGCCCTCAATAATGAGCTCATTAGCGGATGACCTTAAAATTCACCTTTTTTCCCCAAAATAAAGATATGTCACTTAGTTAATTAGGTTTCACTTAATGAAACCATTGATGAGAATGTGTTCCTAAAAGCCAATTACAACTATGTAATGACTTTTTATTAGATAGCAAATAAATAAAAATGTATAATCTATTCTTGACTTGGTCGACCTAGGTAATTTTAGTCAAAAATTTTAATACCAAATACCTAAAAATTCTGACGTGCTGGAATTTTATGAATATTTTTTTTCGTAATCAGCGCCCCAAAATCTATCAAAGTCAGTTGTCAAATCTTAAAGGGGGAAACCATCGTAGGCCTGTGTTATTTAACTATTAATTATAAAGATCTTAACTTCCTCAAGTTTAAATATTGTTACAATATATTTCTATCATAATTTTCAACCGGTTTCGATGCCTTAAATGGCAAGGAAAATAAAAGAGACCTATTGCACAGCCACAAAGCTTTCTACAAAACTTTTTACAACACAATCAAATATGATGGATAGAATATTCATTCTCATAAGAGTTGTGACAGGTGATGATGTCTAAAGGAAAATACGAAAACTCTTCAGAAGTCCTAATCTTGTAGTCTCTTCGCTAGATGAAATTGAATACTTTTTCGTCTATGGTGCAAAGTTACCCTTTCTCTCCTAGGAGCAAAGTAGCTTCACATTACGGTACTACATGTTCATGTGATCCATAAATAAGGTTACAGAAATCAACACTAACTTATAAACGTTACTGTACGTAAGATCATCTCAAAGAATATACTTAATATCTGTTTATATGAATCTCATTTCTCAATTGTGTTGTGCATTAAGATATAAAAAAATTTAAAATAATAATACATTATTACTACGTATGAGTATATGTATGTGTGCATATGGATGGTGTCTATTGTTATTTAATATTGGACGTGTATAATAAAGATGATCTGTCATCATCGTGACGTATGTCTTTTATTAAACCAAGTAATGTATGTGTACATACAATTTTATTATTATTGTGTTCAATTTATTATTTTTATTATTTACATATACATATGTAAATATATCAATACACGTATACACATGTGCTTATGATGGTACAATATCTACATAAGGCCCACAAAAATTCAGATAACAACATAATTTGGTGATTGTTTAACGAAAAATTGCCTTAAGAAATCATTTCGAATTTATCCTCTTAGTTCCAAATAGTTATGGGAATAATCCATCTTTTTAGTGAGTTGAATGTTTTGAATCCTCTCACTGTGGTGAATCGATTGAATCACTCACTCGCTTGATACTATTGGCTCAGTTGCCTTTATGAATTGAATCACAACTGATTGGCACAACTTCAAATATGAATCAACAAACCAATACACTCATGTGGTACACTCACTCAAGTGAATGACATTAATATATGTACTTAAATAATAATTAAATAACTTAACTAATAATAACAATTTTATTGTTAAAATTAATGCACGTAACCAACACAAAAAAAAAAAAAATTAAAAAAAATGCAACATTAAAAATACACAGTTAAAATATAAAAATAGATTAGAATGAAAAATACGAATTGTTAAAAACTACAGTAATATTATGTAGGGAGATATCCACTCAATGTTGTTTTGAAAACCTGATAATCTGATAATAAACGAATCACATATTTTAATATCTGTACTTATAGTGTATATAAAATTTGGCCTAAATTTCATTTAAAATTTGTTTTATGCCTTTTAAAAAAAATTTTTATATTGTTTATTTTTCACCCCCTTTTTGCAAAATTAACCCCCAAATTTTAACCCCCAACCACCCCTGTTGATGTAATTTGAGCAAATTGGATATCAATAGATAGCTCTTTAAAAAGAGTAATATCGCCAATTTAAATTTTTGCTCTATCTCTTACTGTTTTCGAGATATTTAAAAAATTAAATTTTTACCCCAATTTTTGGAGGGCGATTTCACCCCTTCAAACCGTTTTTCCGCAGATAAAAAAAATACGTGTCCCTTAGTTTTTAGTGTTCTACAACATATTTAAGTTTCATCAAAATCGATAGGTCCGGCCTCGGGACGTTTACTTGTAAGTTCTACCCGTTTTCAAAAGATGGTGTTATCTCACAGCCAGTTCTAGGATAATTATTAATACGCATATATACATACACAGCTGTTTTACTCTGTAAATTCATCACGCTTGTAATATATTAATCTTCAGTATATATATATTTTTTTTAATGAGTTAAAAATGGCAATAAATAGTATGCATATCCGCCATTGTTTTCTATACGAATTTCATCAAGGAAAAAGTGCTGCTGAAGCTCAAAGAATAATCTGTACAACTTCTGTACAGTGCTATTGACGACAGTACGTGTCGAAAATGGTTTCGGAAATTTAAAAATGGAGATTTCAATTTAAATGATAAACCACGCTCTCGAGCCTCCAACAATCAGTGACGAGCAATTTATTGCAAGAACTACTGGACCAAGATTCTATACAAACACAACAACAACTTGCAGAAAAGTTAAACGTCACTCAACAAGTTGTTTTTAAAAGATTACAAGCTTTTTTTGCAAAAAACTGGTAGAATTTAGTTGTACACCTAATACAAATTATCTTAAAATAAAAATCAATTACAGCGCAAAGTTATAGTAAAATTGAACGGAAAAGTTTTTATTAATAATAATAAAACAATGTGATTTTAATCATACAATTTAAATTCATTATTGAATATTATTATTATTATCCAGTGACCATCTATTCTGAATAATTTCTATAGTCATACATTAACGCTGTATTGAAATTATACAACACTTTGTACAGAGACCAAAGATAATAGTACAACAAATAACCGACAATATAATTAAAAAAATTCGTCAAGTGCGTGTTTGACACGCACTAAGTAATGTCCCTCACCATCAGTGGTCATAACTAAAACTTCTTAAAATATAACAGTCCGGACACATACGTTCACGATGTGACACATACGAACACGATCGTTCTGAAATCAAAAAATGGGTTATACTTTAGGAATAAAATTTATTTATTAGGAAAAATATTTTATCCACCTTCACATCCCGTTATAAAAAATTCCTAGAAACAACTGATTGTACGGAACACTGTTAGCGCAAGTACAACTTGCACTTGACGACTTGTTTTTATTAAAGTTAACCCTAGAACGACAAACTGGGGTAGAAATCTACCCCAGGTAAACTTTAAACTACGTTTTTAAATTAGTCAGTAACATTATCGACTGAACACCTATACCATAATTTAGTTCAAGGTTCTAACAGTAGAGTGAGGTCGGGAAACCCTGCGGTTTCTTGTCTACTGTGACGAAGGGAAAACGTGAAGCTAGTATGGGGTTGATATGTACCCCAGTTTGTAGTTTACGTCAGTGTTTTGTTTAGGTAAGTTATTTTTATTTTTCTTGCTAAAATAATTTGGATTCACTTATAATGACCTTATTTTGCAACAAAACATTAGATATAGCCAGCCCGATGCTGCTTGTGTCCTCGAGGAAGACCGCAAAACGCGAATATATTGCACGAAGTGCAAGTGACCGACCTGCGAGAATCATGGAAATATATATTGCAGCGATTGTAGTGCCTTTAAATAAGTTAAAGTCTCCTTTTTTTTACATTTTGTATGAAAAAAAATGAAATATATTCTTAAAAACTAAAATTTCATGCATTTTTGTTTGATTTTTCCACATATCAAATTCCCAATTTTTTTAATTTTCAAAATCCAAAATAAATCGACTTTTTTGGCAAAACATCATGATGTCATTTGTATGCTTGAAGTCCCTTGTGTCCTCTTTAAAATACCGTCTGAAATTTGAAAATCGGTTCATTAGAAAAATAGTTATCAATTTTTGTTTATTAAATGACAATTTGAGCGTTTTTGAACACTTTTAGCTATTTAAATAGATTTTTCACCGACTAAGCTTTGATTAAATTGAATTTACTCTCCACCATTCTCTTCAGCATGAAAAAACGAACAAATTCGCGTTCTTATAAGTGAAATTGCTGCTGTCAGATCGATTTTACGACCAAAAATCCCGTGGGGTAAATATATACCCCAGTTTGTAGTTTAAGAGTAGAAAAAATAAGTTTGTCGTTCTAGGGTTAATTATGTATATAATAAAAATTAGAAATAAATAAAGGTTTAAAAAATATTAACTACGATTTTTTTTATTAGAAACACAAAATTACAAAGACAACGTATTTATTATATCACAAAAGTTATTTCTAATGAGTTTATCGTAACTGGAAAATTTTCTTGATGTAGATTTTATGGTTCCAAGGTAGATAAATGAAACACAGGGAATATTTAAAAAAAAAAAAATATAATATTCTCTTGTAGGTTAAACACGAAAGCACATGTATTTTATTAATTTTGTTTTCTTTTGGTTTAAGTAATGATAATATTTTATTTATAGGTTTTCCTTTTGTTTTTATAATTTCAAATATATTGGTTGATTATTTTTTATATTATTTTATTTTTAAATATTTTTTTTAATATCAATTTTTTGTTAATTTCCCAAAACAGTTTCTAACTTAACTCATTATCAATCCGCCATTTCAAACTTTTTTTTAATCTCTCTCTCCTCTCATCACTCCTTTTTCTGTTCGTCATTACTATTCACTACTTACTCGGGGTTTGCGTCCCCAATACCAGTTACTTTGAACAATACCAGTTACTTTGAAATACTTATATACATCGCTAGATAGCAGTACTGTTACAAGTCTTAATCGTTTAATCGAACTATAGAGTTCACAGGTACATGAAATACATACAATACACAAGCAATACCTCTTGCGTTTATTCAATATGGATATAAAACTCAATAATTATTCATTCTACACAATCCAATCTTATTATGTACCGAACTTACACGAAGTTGGTTCGGTACATAAAAAGCTTTAGTTGGCAATTTTGTAAAGTAATTATTGATAGACGACGAGGTTGCCGCAAAATTTATTATCCATTTATAATAGAATTCCAACACTCAGTAATGAAATATTTTTGATAAAATTTCTGAATTGGGCTCGTGTTTTGTAGCAACAAAAAATAGAAATTTTGACAAAGTCGCCAAATATCGGTTATGGTGTGTAATATATTGAATATATAAAATTATTTTCAATACATTAACATAGTAAGTAATACCTTGCAGCAAATTTAATAAATTTTTAATAGGGAAATCAACAGAAAAAAAAACTACAATACTAATAACTCTGAATGCGTTTACACAGCTATAATAATGACCATTTTAGTAATACACCTATCTACGGATTTATCTATTAGAATACATATATACTTACTGGGTGTTTCAGATACAATAATAAAAAGTTACAGTTGTAAATATATTTGCTCTTTTTCGTGAAATACTTTTACAATATGTATATTACATGCATATTTTGTAGATTGAACCTAACCTATTATTTTGTTGAAATTTCGATTAAAATAATGACCCACATTATATCAAATTCTATCAGTATTCCACATGGCAATCAAAATTGTTGCAAGAATTTCGGAGGCGTGACCGTCTGACAGATAGACATAACGAAATGATAGAATTCTGAGATGTTTTCTTCAGAACCCCAAAAACGTCTTTTTCAGAATACTTCCCGATACAGAAAATCAATAATTTCGTGGGTTCCAAATATACCACTCTTACGGCAAACACCCAAAAGAGTTCAATAAATATACTTATATTTTTGGGTGTTTTTTACAAAAAAAAAAATATTCAAAAAGATTTACTTACAATTAGTTTACAATTTCTTCAAAAGTAACTTACATATCTCATTCCTACACAGAAGTATGGTGTTACAAGAAAACCAGTAAGTACCTATTTCGATAAGTGACAGTATCGGCTGATTTTATGAACCCGAATAGTTCTTATCACCGATCGCAAATTCAGTTGCACAAACAGGACTGGTTTTAGATTCCCAGCTATAATTAGGATATATCAACTAAAATATTTAGGAATTGTAATCTATTTTGTACACAAAAATAATGCACAAAATTTCTTATTAAGAAAGCATTAACCTAAGCACAAAAATGGATTACAATTCCTAAATATTTTAGTTGATATATTCTAATTAAAGTTGGGAATCTAAAGCCGGTCCTGTTTGTGCAGCCGAACTTGCGATCGGCGATAAGAACTATTCCGGTTCATAAAATAAGCAGATCCGTTACGTACCGAAATATTTACTGTTTCTCTTGTAACACTCTGTATTTCTGTGTAAGAATAAGATGTGTAAGTTAACTAATATGTATGCATATAACTTTGTATGTAGCATACAAGATTATAATACAAAATTTATAATTATGTAAACTAAATAGTAAAAAACAAGAAAAAACACAAGATTATTACTTATCTTTAATTTAGTTTCTTCTTGTTGCTTTTTAATTAAAAAAATATATTTCTTTGTTTTTGTAGGAATAAAAAGACCACCTACCTTCAAAACTACTACTGTTTGAAGGGAAAGACAATTGGACGATTGGTTCCTATGAAGCACAAAATTGATCAAAAGATAATTCTAAAAAAAAATTCGTCAAGTGCGTGTTTGACACGCACTAAGTAATATCGTCTCACATCAAAATCGGTTCAGTAGTTTCAGAGCTTATCCTAGCCAAACATTGTGACATGAGATTTTTATATTATATCTTATTAGTAATTAGCATAAATCTTAAGTTCATTGTGATGAAAACACAGATTTAAATACGTTTATGTTGTGTGTCCAAAACTTGGAGAGATTGGGACAGAAAACGAGCGATATGTATATATGTGTCCGCGCGATAACTCTCGAACGAAGTATCTAATATTTACGAAATTTGTTGAAAACATTGAAAGTCCCAAACCCTTGAATGAGTTCTTCAGCCAGACACGTCGGATGCCAGGAGCATGGTTTTTGTTCTTGTAAAAAATTAGTTTTTTGCCAAAATTTCCACTTATTCAAAAATTTTTGCTAAATTTCTTTACACCATTTAAAAGAGGAGAAAAAATTACATAAAAAAGCTCTTTAAACTATTGTTCTATGTCAATTAGTTTCCGAGAAAAACTAATTTCTATAAACGGAAATTCGCTATGTTATGCAGAATGCTGCGACAGGGGTATTATATCATCTACTATTTGATTTTTCAAATTAATCTTTCCCAAGCCTAGCTTTTTAAATACAATAGTTTTCACCCATTAACGTTCGTTTTAAATGCAATAGTTTAAATACCAACATCTAAGGTCTATTGCAATTTAGCCATCTTTTATATATTGGGAGCAAGAAAAATCTTAATCATATCACAGCCGCATGTACCCTAACTCAAAAGAATAATTAACGATGTTTATTTGATTGTTCGGTTATTTTGTCGTACAGTTATTTTATCGTTCGGTTATTTTGTCCACAGTTATTTTGTCTAAGTTTATCTTGTCATTCAGTTATTTTGTACACGGTTATTTGGTTGCGGTTATTTATCCACATACTCTAAATTAGAGTAGAGTCCCTATAATAAATAGAGTCGTGACATGTCATCCATTTTGTATCCAAAACAGAGCGGGAAGCTTCAAAATTAATTATCACATATTTGGGTGAATATTTTTGAGTATATAATTATTGATAATAAATTATGAATTAATGAACAATTCAAAATTTTTAATTTAATTATTCTTTCTATGTTAAACTAAATGGTTTTTGTTAACATTTAATTTAATTCCAATATATTTTACGAAAACTTTGGATACAAAATGCCGGAACCAATCAGCGTTCAGCAGACATTTCACGACTCTATTTATTATAGGGACTCTAAATTAGAGTAAAGTCCCTATAATAAATAGAGTCGTGACATGTCATCCATTTTGTATCCAAAACAGAGCGGGAAGCTTCAAAATTAATTATCACATATTTGGATGAATATTTTTGAGTATATAATTATTGATAATAAATTATGAATTAATGAACAATTCAAAATTTTTAATTTAATTATTCTTTCTATGTTAAACTAAATGGTTTTTGTTAACATTTAATTTAATTCCAATATATTTTACGAAAACTTTGGATACAAAATGCGGGAACCAATCAGCGTTCAGCAGACATGTCACGACTCTATTTATTATAGGGACTTTAAATTAGAGTAAAGTCCCTATAATAAATAGAGTCGTGACATGTCATCCATTTTGTATCCAAAACAGAGCGGGAAGCTTCAAAATTAATTATCACATATTTGGGTGAATATTTTTGAGTATATAATTATCGATAATAAATTATGAATTAATGAACAATTAAAAATTTTTAATTTAATTATTCTTTCTATTTTAAACTAAATGGTTTTTGTTAACATTTAATTTAATTCCAATATATTTTACGAAAACTTTGGATACAAAATGCGGGAACCAATCAGCGTTCAGCAGACATGTCACGACTCTATTTATTATAGGGACTTTAAATTAGAGTAAAGTCCCTATAATAAATAGAGTCGTGACATGTCGTCCATGTTCTATCCAAAACAGAGCGGGAAGGTTTAAAATTAATTATCACATGTTTGAGTGAATATTTTTGAGTACATAATTATTGTTATACCTCATTTCAAATACAACTGATCATGAGTTATCGTTAAAAAATTAAATAATTCTTATATTCAAAGCAAATCAATCTTCTATTCTTTTCTAAAAACAAACTGCAAATCTAAAATTTACGTAAATGCAATAATGAAAGAGATAAAGCCAAGAAAACGGAAATTATTTAAATTCAAGGTGATGAAACATGGTTAAATTTAAGTGAAATAAACCATAATAAGTTATGAATTAATGAACAATTAAAAATTTTTAATTTAATTATTCTTTCTAAATTAAACTAAATGGTTTTTGTTAACATTTAATTTATTCCCAATGTATTTTACGCAAACTTTGGATAGAATATGCCGGAATCAATCAGCGTTCAGCACACATGTCATCACTCTATTTATTATAGGCACTCTACATTAGAGCATTAGAATCGTGACATGTGTGCGGAACGCTGATTGGTTCCGGTATTTTTTGTCCCAAGTTTGCGTAAAATAGATTGGAAATAAATTAAATATTGACAAAAATCATTTAGTTTAACCTAGAAAGAATAATTAAATCAAAATTTTTTAATTGTTCATAAATTCATAACTTATTAACAATAATTATGTATTCAAAAACATTTACTTAAATATGTGATAATTAATTTTGAAGCTTCCCGCTCTGTTTTGGATAGAAAATGGCTGACATGTCACGACTCTATTTTTATTTTAGGGACTCTACATTTATATAGAATCCCTATAATAAATTTTATATCTCTTACTAATAAAAGATAAGGAACAAGAATTTAAACAAAAATATTCTTAAATAATAGCTATTATGTATTATATAACCGGGTATAGTTATATAATACCTGGGTATATAACCGGATATAGTTACCTATATATTATTAAAATTAAAAGAATTTTACAGCAAACCTTTGAAATGGGCCATTTCGTATCGGCGTAAGCCAAAGTCGCTTACTTTTATTTTTAATTACATTACACTTGTTTTGAAGCGCACTTAGCTTGCTTTTGAGATATTTGTATATTCCTGTCTCACTGTCCAGAAGAAAAGTAATTTGGGACAAGCTCATCAATTTGTTTCTCGTAATCATTGATGCACAAAAGTCGAACGGCAAAACTTTCTTTTGCATCTGAAATAGTGGCTTTTCTGCTGCATTTTCCAGAATTGTCCTTAAATCTCGCTGAACAAGGCAGTATTCCGTTGAGAAGTGTTGCAAAAATATAGTCTTGGGAATCTAAACAATAACAAATGTTATTCATTTTTAATTTTACTTAAATTACATTATTACCTTTATTTGCGGTGCACTTAGCTATTGTACAAAGCTCCTTGCAATAATCATTCCGCGGTTCTGTCTCATAAAATCTTTGAATTTATTTCTTAAATTTGTCCCATTTCGCATACAACATATGCTCTTTGTTGGGATATAGGAGGTTGAAGCCTTTTTTCATCTGAAATAAATCGTTTTTTGATTAAAATTTATTTTAATTCACATAGAATTTTAGTTACCAAATCTGAGCTTCTGGAATCGGCATAAATAGGCCAGGCCTTTAAAAAGTCAATGTTGCTTAAAGTTGACAATTCCTTTCGCCGTATAACAAAGGTTTTTTGCCATTTGTCACACACTTCATTCCAATTCGCTGTATCTCTGCCTAATGACACTTTAAGAGCTAAAGCAATAGAACTATCTATTTCCGAGTTTTCTTCAACTGAATCTGCTGCTGACTGCGCTGTGGATTCTGCTACTGAGTCGACTGGAGATAGCGTCTTCGTTTTCCTCTTCTTGACTTTGCTGTTCACATCTTTTTGATACAGCCTACCACAGGTGTTTTTTTACCTTCCCGTGGGATAAAGTAGTATTCCTGAAAAAGCACAGAAAAGAAAGATAAACATCAATAGTTATTCCCAACACATCAACGATCTCACATCTCTTATGGAACAAACATTAGCAAAACAATCAACAGATTCAAACTGTATAAAATATAAAAAATTAGTTGTAATTGCTATCAATCTGTTCCAATGGACGCTCAAACTTAATTTCTAGTTTCTAGCATTAGCAGAAGTTTTCTAACGATTTATTTTAAATCAAATAAAAAATAAGGCAAGACTACGATAAGTACGGCGCCAAGATTTGATGACACTTCCTTATAGAACTTGACAAAATAAAACGAAAAACAAGAATAAAATTTTTCGAGATCTCGCTTCGTTTTCGAGTTAAACTTGTTTTTGAATTCCAATATATTGTATGTATGGGATGTGGGCACGAGTACGATATCCGAGGCGACAAAATTTGACAAGCGGATCTGATAGATTTTGGCATTCTAAGCAAAAAATAAAAAGTAAAAAATTTTGAAATTCGCCTTAGTTTTCGAGACATCGATCGTTAAACTTGTATTTAAGTTTTCATGAAATTCGGATATATTGTATTTGGTGAAATATTGGTGAAATATATTTATATCAAAAATCGAAGTTTATTGTCAAAACTGGCCCAACCTTCGGGCAAAGGGTAACCTTAACTAACCTCACCACTTAGTTTTTATATCAAAAATCGAAGTTTATTGTCATAACAAGCCTAACTTTCGGGCAAAGGGTAACCTTAAATACAAGTTTAACGATCGATATCTCGACAACGAAGCGAGATCTCGAAAAATTTTATTCTTGTTTTTCGTTTTATTTTGTCAAGTTATATAAGGAAGTGTCATCAAATCTTGGCGCCGTACTAATCGTAGTATCCCCAAAAATAATATTTGGCACATATAAGAAATTGAAGTAAGAAAACTTACTTTGTAAATATGGCAAAATGTTTTCCAAGCCAGACTGCTGTAACCACTTGGTTAATTTTTCGGCGTCTTCGTCCTTTTCATTTAACTGATTTCACCACAAATTAACTATTTCACCACACTATCACACCATCGATTAACATTAATTATAAATCACTTTTAATTCCCGACATTTTTTCACACAAAAAATTTAGTATCTGAACACAACTTACCAACTGTGAAATTCAGTTTGTTTAGGTATGACTATAGCGAATGAATGTGTTTAAATTGTTTCCATTTCAGATTAAAATGTCGCCATATTGATTTGACAATCTTTCTTATTGATTTAATAACGTTTTTTATTGATTTAATATGCTGGAAACTTACCTTCCGAGTTAATATTGTAAAAAGCTTGAAATAATGCTGTTCAACGTAAAAACAATATTGATTTCATATCGTGTGCACAAAGTATATGAAAACAACATTAATTCAAAGTAGAAAATATTATTAAATAAAATAAAATAAGGATTTCCAATATCATTTTTTTGTTAAGTTGGACATTATTGAAATAATAATGACCGTATTTATTTTTAAGTTGCCATTTTTCTCTCAGTGTAGTCAATTTACCCGTAATTAACTGTAAAATATAAATTTATTTGAAAAAATACAAAAAATTATGTTAATCTTTTGAAATGGCCGGTATTATAGTTTATAAATTCGAACAGAGATGACACTAGCTATTCTGAAAACAAAATATGTATAGTTCAGTTTACATGTGTCACATGTGACACATCACTTAATAGTCAATTACTACTTACTAAGTTATAAATTCCAATAAATTAGCTTTTGAACATGCAAAATGAATAAAAAAATATATTTAATTTGCTATTAAATGTCCTCAAAGCTATTATAGGAAATTAATATTGTTCAGTATCAAATTTAAAGATATCTTCTAATTATGGGACAGTAAGAAAAAATTATTGTATCGTGTAAACTACGCTTTCAACATCAGTATAATACATATATTTGTACACAGGGACGTGGGAAATTTTTTAATGTTATTCGGGTGTTTTCTTGTCTCTGGTTGTTAAGTTAGCCTTAAATTTAATAATAGTACGACTATTTGAATGTCAAACTATCTGTTTTGGTTAAAAAATTTCATTAATAGTTTTTTTTTCTGTTTTAAAAATAGCCCCAGCAAAGCCAGAATAAATTTTCATAGAAACGTAAATGAACTTTTCTATAATAACAATAATAATGTTAATAATCTTCCTTTGGTCACACAACAAAATTATTATATCGTCGAATTAAGCCGAGGTTCGACGATATAACAAGAGATCAATACACACAGTTAATGTGGAAAACATTTCTGATAAAATTGTTGATTACATCATATAACTATCTAGTACAATACTTTTGTGAGAATTTATAAAATTAAAATGCCTTCACAGGTAAGGTAAAGTCCCCAAATACTACTTATATTCCATTTTTGTTTCAAAAGAATAGACAAAAATTTTGATAATTTATTTTAAAAAATAATAAAAATCAACTAAGTAGGTACGAAATAGCTATTTGCCAAGCGAATATACTAGTTTTTAGTGAACACAGTAAAAAAATTTGTGTTCTGCGTAAAAAAAAACTAGACACATCGGATGCCCATAAGTAGGTTTTCTGGCCATTTTTTATCATTCGATTCGGACACAAGTAAGAATTGTTACAAAGAACTGACTTACTTTGCGTTCTTTGAGTCTCGTTTATTATCATAATATATGAACAAAATCGTTATAATTTTTGACGACTTTCAAATATCTTAAGCTTCAGGGGAATTAAAATATTGAATAAAAAAGTTTAACAATTAACTCTGATAAATCTGAAAAATTAACACAAAATGTATGCCCCCTTGTGCGTTAAATCATTGACACAAATCTTGTGTATAGATATGACACATATGCTTTGTGTTAAAATAACACAAAAAATTGAGTGGACCGTTCTGGACATGTGAAATGTGTTAATTTTAACACAAATTTTTTCACTGTGACCGTATATACGACGAGTGCAAAAAATCTGCGAACCCAGTAAAACAATTTTCGGACGTGTTGCGGCCAATTTTTTTCTGCAAACGTTATAACGATTAAAAAATTATATACATACTATTTATTTATATTCTTACTAAAAATACGGGAGGTACTCTACTCAACCTAGAGCTGCTTAGTTAGCTCTGATTTTATTCGAAAATATTATTGTCATAACTAATATAACTTTTAATAATAATTTTTGAAACCA
Organism: Brachynemurus nebulosus; assembly: GCA_035578155.1. Lineage (NCBI taxonomy): Eukaryota > Metazoa > Arthropoda > Insecta > Neuroptera > Myrmeleontidae > Brachynemurus > Brachynemurus nebulosus. The sequence continues at coordinate 49,402,033 of JAPWDM010000006.1, read as the reverse complement.
TTTGACTGAATAGTACAAGAAAGTGTTACTTTCGTGAAAATTGATTAGAAAGTATCTATCTACTATCGAACCGATTGCAGAATAAAGTTTTTAAAAATGAAAATTTAAATAAATTTTACAAAAAAAAAAAAATTCCCTGACGTCAGATTATCTAAAATAACCAGTATTTCTAATACACGAATAAGTCATCTCCGATTACAACAGCACAAAAAATATACTAAATAATACAATATTTCTAATAGTGTTACCTAACTCTAATCTTAGTGTCAACGAACCTACTAAAAGGCAAAAATTTACTTAAAATTATTGAAATTTTTGATAAAAAAAAATGAAGAAATTCATTAACTCAAAAAAGCATTCCATGTTTTCTAATTGATTTAATTAATATAATTTAATTTGAACACAGGCCTTGTTTTTTTTTTAAGAGTAAATTAAATAAGATAAAAAAAGAAAACGGACAAAAAACAGAGGTTATAATAATAAATGGGTCTAGAAAAACGCAGAGTACAAAAAATGTAAATAATAAATGATTCAATAATAGAATAAGACTAAGAAGAATGTGGGATATAAATCTGATATTTAAATTATATATTAAGATATGTTCTACTGTAGGTACACTGTTAAATTAACTACTATTTTAACGTACGTGTGCTTGTTGAGTATAAAATTTTAATCTAGATTACACAATTTGGTTTATTACAGTGGTACTAACTATTTTCATGTATTATTCATTTCATATCGTTTAACAGCTTTACTGTCTACTTTCAAATCAATCCTAAAATAATACATTTTGCTAGTAAATTCGATTGAAAAACATCTTTCAAATTATATTTTGAAAAATACCTTACATACACAGATGGGAACGGGAGATGGGAAGAGAAATGTGAGCAACAAAAATCATTTCCAATTAGAATGGTTAGTGCTAGAAAATTAGGAAATAGCGTTCGATAAAGAAATATTAAAAGTCTTTTTTCCATTATCCACGACACCCTGATCGTTTCAACGGTGAGGAAGAGAGGCGTTTAAAATCCACAATTGAAATAACGTTTCAATCAATGTCCAGGCAGTAATCTACGAGAGTGTATATGTCGGTCGTTTATGATCCAGTTGGGTATATGAAAGGAATGCGAGGGTAGCCAACCGAGTACAAATCGAATTAGAGTAAAACTCTATACCAGAAACGTGGAAAAATCTTAGCTTTGCCATTTCGCTACGTCAGCTTCAATGAGATATTACGGTTAGAAGCTATGGAGTCTTGATGTTATTGCTGTTGGTCTGAATCAATAAAGATAATTTCTTAAACTTATTCTCTGATAGATGACAATACCATAGTTGGTCAACCTAAAGGTCAACACAGACTTACTAAAGTCTTAGAAAACTCGGTGTAGAAGTTTATAGTGAACTACTTAATATAAATAAATTATTCTGTTGTTTCAATGGTCTAAAAAAATCTATTCATGGAAAACCCGCGTTTGTAATACTGATTTGAACTTATCCAATTTTTGTTTTTGGACTGATTCCTTTCAAGATCACCTCTGTATATTCCGTCAGTTACAGTTATATTTCCAAACTTATTTCATTTTGTTTTACATAATAATGTACATATTTTGATCTTTGCAATAAATTAAGTGTTCGACTCGAAACTCTAGATGTTAAATTTATACTCAAACGATATTTTCAGAGATGGCCATCAATAGATATTCTAAACTAAGAAATTCATTAATGGCCAAAATAAATAATATTACTAAAACAAGAATTTTTTTATCACTCATTGTCATTACTGAAACAAAAGAATTCTATTCTTTTCTCAGTTTACTCGGCTCCTTAGTGTTTTCTTTGTTTTTTTCTCCTTAATCAAAAAAAAAAAAACATTATTATCCAAAACATAGGCTCCTATTAAATTTGATTTTTTGTTGTTATAATAAATACAAATGAGCATCACACATGCATAAAATAGGAAAAAAATTTCGTATGTGTATTAAGCGTAATTGGTGAAATTCTAAGAATATAATTATTGTTTAGTGTTAGTTTTTTTTGTCTATTTTTTCATTTACTTACTTACTTTTCAACAGAATAGATGAAATTTTTTTTGTCTAACTTAAATTACCAATGGGCTTAAATTAATTGGGTACAGAAAAAATTATAATTATTGTTGGTGTAGTAGTAAGTTTTATATCAAAATATTTTTGCAGCATAATTTTATAACAAAAATACAGTCCCGTTCACAAATATCTACACAAGTTAGGATTCATTTTTGCTTTAACAAAATTGGAACATTTCCAACAGGAAATTATAGAAAATTTTACACAAAAATAAAAAATTGGCTGACACCATCACAAGACGTGTCCAGAAGATTCAGAAGAGTGAGACAAAAAAAAATTCAAATTGGTTAAAGTCCATGTCAGTAAACGTGGTAACAGCCAAAGTTGATGTAGTCCTGTTTTGAGAAAAAATTTTTTTGTTTGTGATAACATGCAACATGATTGTTAAACACTAACTCTTCTTTTACAGTGTCAATATCTTCCTCAGAAATTTTTGTACAGTAAAATTAGGAATATATCTTCCGTGTCATCTAAAAACTGGATAAAATGAAATAAAATTAAAAGAACAATAGTTTAAAATTCATGTAAAGATTTATATTTAGATATATGTATTTGATAGCTTTTTGTATGACTGATAACGCGAACAATTTATTACACATTGTGAGCTAATAACTTAAACAATTAAATTATCCAAAATGTTAGGTAGGTAACTGAATAAGTAAAAGTTATCAAATTAGCGGATTCCCTAGTAACTGCTATATCATAACAGTGTGCAGTGCTGCCTAATTTTTTAAGTGTAGTAATAACGTGAATATTTTTAATATTATACATTGACACCAAAGACTGCAATCAGTACCAGACAACACGTGCGTAAATATAAGACAACAACTTTGAAATTGTTTTAAGTCAAATAAATTTTTCAGAAAAGGAAAACTTTCTTAAACCCTGTAACTTTAATTAAAATCGTGAAAAAAAGAAAGAGCTGAGTGTAAAATTTTTAAAATCAAGTGAAGTTTTAACGGAATAAACGCCCTAACGCATTTAAAAAAGAGTCCGTCGAAGTTATTTCTAATGTAGAGTCGGTCGGTATCTTTCAAATTTAATCGTCTAATTCACCCACTCCACCTGTGTGAACGAAAGGAACTGTTTCAGCTCATACTATGATAGAATATAATACTTAACAAAACGTTATCAGACGTAACAGGTAACTTTTCTACTTTAATTGTTTATTACCACTGGAAGATGTACGAACATTTTTGTGTACGACTGTTTCTATACATATGTGACTATGTAAAATAATGATTAGCCGTTATTATTCAAAGAACAAAATCAAATTTTAAACAAAAAAAAAAATGTGTTTATTTATCTGTTTGTTATTAGTTGAAAAATTATCGTGTAACAAAGATATAATTGAAACCAGTATTTGTATTTCGAAAGTCGGTAATAATAATAACTATGTTTCCATTTGTTCATTATACTGCAGTCGCGATACATGTAATTATCTATTATTTTATAATAACAACAATAATTGAATTTTTTTTAGATGTTAAGACAAAAAAAAATTGGAATTAAAAATGGTAATTAAAACATAACACCACCTAAAATTAATAAAAACACAAAAACTAAATTGCTGTACTTTTACCGATATGGCATAGACAAGAATTAATTTTCATAGGCAATAATAATGTTACTTTACTGTTGTGAAATGGAGCCTTTCCTTTTCAGTTAGATTCCAATAGATAATATAATCATACCTGTGAAAAAAATTACGCATGTAAGAGAAAATTTGATAGACTAAAATTTTTCCCAAAAAGATTTTAACTCAGTGCAACAGGAAGAATCTTTCTGTGAAAGTCAATTGAAGACATGAGTGGATGAAAGTGTTATGTAACATTTTTTATAATTTTACAGTAGAAGCGGTTGATAGTTTTTATTTACATACTAGCCGTATTCCCATCGACAACATCTTTTTATTAGGTACTCACTTTCTGCTCGCTTTTAATCTTTCTCAAGAGCCTAAATCAATATCCACGTTTATAACTTCAAAAATGACGAACTTCCCATATAAACTTTCAATTTCTGTTTTAACCCGTTAGGGAATAAATTTCCAGAAACAACTGAATTTTATTTATAAATAGAAGCCTAAACGCCAATTTTCATAACTTCTGTGCTTAATTTCGTCCTTTTAAACCTAACAGTTTAGGTTGTGCGTTGTCTGTCAGTCAAAGTTAAAGATTCATTAACTAACAAGGAGATGCACCCAGAGTGAAATTCGGAATTTTGATGAAACTTCACTGATGTGTAGTACAGGTAAAAAGTATTTTTTTTATCGGCCATCGTCCACGTTTACGGGGTGAAACCAGCCCCTAAAGTTGGGGGTTCAAATCGTATTTCTTAAGATATCTCGAAAACTATAAGAGATAGAGGAAAACTTGAAATTGACGAAATGTTACTTTTTGAAAGACCTGTTCACTTGTGTAGGTTAAACCAGGGCTGGGTGCGTTGTCTGTCAGTCAATCAGTCAGTGTTAGAAATTTATTAAGTAGATACTTCCCATGCAATAGCACGTCTATTATTGAAACTCTACAAAACTACTGAACCTAATGAAACCAAATTTTAATATATGATACTTCAGCATAGAGATGTCGATTATCCAAAAAAAAGATCGATTTTTGGATCAATTTAAATCTAAATCAAAAAAATCGATTCAAAAAAAAAAATCGGCTAAAAAAAAATCGATTCTGTGAGATCGATCTAAAAAATCGAAATTTTGAAAAGTTTAATAAAATTAGCTGATAATTTTTGTTTAAGGGACTTACTTGAAAGTACATAGGTAATATCGGTAATATCGTGTAAAAACGCCTTACATTATATTTGTAAAGGCGATGAATGAGTTAAGTTTTCAATTATAATTATAAAAAATAAGGCAATTGAATATGTAGGACGAATATCACGAATTGAACCAAGTTTATTCAAAAATTTCAAACAAATTGACAAAAAAATATTTTCTAAATAAGTCGCTTTTGTGGGAAAGGGATCGTCGTTTGCACAGATAGGTGGTCTCTTCCTTCCTTTTGTATTAATAGTCTGACTTATATAGAGCCATAGGATGGGTGCGTTGATATAACGAGTAAAAAGTGACAATTAACAATCGAGTTTTTGGTGTTTCATTTTAACACATGTTTCTTTGTAGAATTACTATTAAAATGAAGTTGTTTTTGGAAAAAATCGGTTATCGATCTCTTACTTTTAATAATCGATTCAAATGAAATAAATCGAAAAAAGAATCGATTTTTTAAACTTCGATTAATCGATTTTCGATTAATTGATTTAAAATCGACATCGCTACTTCAGCATAGAATATTTCAATATTTGGCAAAAAGTAAATTTTTGAAAAAGTGTTATGTAACACCTTCATCCACACATGTCTTCAATTGTTTCAAGATATAATCTTAGGTACTAATTATTTGAACTAAAACAATCTTTTAAATTTATGTTCGAATTTGACATTTTGTAAAATTTGTAGGTTCCCAAACTTGCCTAAATGTTACAAGTGTATATTTTTAAAAATTAAGTTAATCTGTTTTTCCACTCATATATCAAGTTTAGTTTTAAAAACTCTTTTTTCGGTAAGTTCTAACTAAATACAGAAAAAACAATAAAATTGGACAAGAATTTTAAAAAAAAAAAAAAGAAACATTTACAAGTTAAAATGTTAGAAAGTAGGAGAGAGTTCCAAGGCTTGAACTGCCTAGGAGCTTTTAATTGACTACCTACAATAATGGACTACTCAGTTAATTTACTAATTGCTATAGAAAATGTAAAATGTGACTGTATCACCTTGTATAGATAGTTTGTATAAAGATACATTTTTCCAAAAATACGATTATTTACTGAAAATAAAATTTTATATTGTTAATTTTGATCAAAAACATATTTTTTTAAATAAATAAAAAAAAAACTTGTGGAAGATATTCAAAATATTCATTAATGCCTACGCTAGTCGCACCACACATGCCGCGTTTTATGAAATCTTTCACAACTCATAAAGTAACAAAGTCATTTCATTCATATTATATATTTGACTGCAACTGGTTACGTTCATAAACTACAGGTTTGTTTCAACTTCCTAGAAAATTGGTACACTGCATGGTTATCCACTTGCACAATATACAAAATGTATATCATCATCTCTTTTGACAGGGTAAGACACAATGAATGCCGGGTTCAATTCATTTTTATAATATACAAAGCAGTTTACGTATCGCTAATTTGATACCTAACTAAAGGTTTGTCTCAACTAACTTTTTTTGACTGTACATCAGAAGAATTGTGAATCATTTTTTGTGCAGGTTCATACTGCAAAAAGTGCACTGAATATAAGAATATTTTTATTAAGAACAAAATGCATGCTTAAAATACTTTAATATGAAGAAATACATTTCTAATTTATTCGCAACAATTTTGGAAATGTTCCCATTTCTTTGTTTTTGGTCATTAATTTCATTTTTAAGAAATCTACGCCATACAAAATGTTAAAGAAATCATTATCGAATTCAATTGCACTTATGGTATATTTTGTTCTATATAGGTAGATACTTATTCAAAATTTTTTAAAAAGTACTGAATGACTTTATCATAAATAATACCAAACATTTTGATTTTATATTTTAGATAATTAATACTAGACAGGTTTACTTTGTGAAAATCCATATTAAATATGGTGTCGTTGCTTTGTCACTTTTCACAGCAAAATAACAGAAAAACACGAGTCGACTTTCGGCTTTTACACCATCATCAGGTGAAAAACTTAACTAAAAATTGCTCTTTTTGGCGAAAACTATTTATAATATAGATCGGAGCAAATAATGCATTGGTGGGGGAAGCTAGAGACAGAGACAGAGACAGATACAATCACAGTATACAATAAAATTAAAAATTTTTGTATTGTTTGCAAAGGTAGTTTACAGCGAAATTTATTTTTAAAAACTGGTTAGGTCCAATATTATTAAATTGACCGGAGCACACTGGGGAAAACCAGACACGTGAAAACAGCGGCGAACGACAATTACCAGAAACAAAGGAAATCATACAGACATCTGTCTGTTGATATGCACGAGGGGTTACACCCAGCAGGTAGCTGCTTTTGTTAAACTAAAAGGTTTGTTAAATGAAGTAAAATCAAAAATATTGTAAAAAGACTATTTAAATATCAATTACCAGGAATGGATAAAATTTTTAAAATGGGTCCTATCAACTAAACTATTCGAAAACAAAACGTGAGATGCATCGTGTTATAGATTTAATAAAGGCGATTTGTTTAAATCAATTTGGTCATTCAAGATGACATGGTTTGGATCTTTGTTCAATTTGTTGATTTCCAGGGCTTCCAAAATGTTGAGTTTGCGGCCTTTTTTACAAATATGTAATATTTTGGGTTGTTGATCGGGTTTTACCGAATGACCTGTTTCTAGTAGATGTAAACCAAAGTTGGAAATGTGTTTCTGGGTAGTGATATGTTCCTTATATCTGGTTTCGAACGTTCGACCAGTCTGACCTATGTAAGACGCGTTACACTCCGAACAATCTAGACGATAAACTCCACATTTCTTCATGGGGTCGGATTTTTCTTTAGCGTTATAAAGGAAACGGCCAATAGTATGTGTGGAATGATAAGCGGGATATAGATCAAATTGTAAGAACATGTTGCCTATTTTTTGAGAGATGTTACCTAGATATGGGAGGGAAATATAATGTTTAGAGTCCGAATTAGTTAGAATAGTTGGATAGATTTGTTCTATGGCTAGACTTCTTTGTTTTTTACGGATTAGTTTTTGGATAATGTGTGGAGCAAAACCATTGTTAACTGCTATTTGTTGTATGATCGATAATTCCTTTTCACGGTCTTTTGGAGATAGCGGGATAGCGAAAGCTCTATGTAACATAGATCGGTAAGCTGCTATTTTTTGAGAAAATGGAGTGAGTGAATCAGCGGGGATTGTAGTGTCTGAGAATGTGGGTTTGCGAAAGATTTTATATGAGAATTTTGTGTCTGATCTATTAATAGTTATATCTAGGAAATTGATGGAATTGTTCGATTCTATTTCTTTGGTAAATTTAATTTGTTTATGAAGACTATTGAGGTATTTTAAATAGTTGTCCAACTGTCTGTCTGTACCTTTGAAACCGACCAGGATGTCATCAACATATCGAAACCAGAAAATGATATGATTTTTTGAAAGTGGATTATTTATAATAGAATGTTCTAAGTTATCCATGAAGATGTCTGCCAGAAGGGGGCTGAGGGGGGAGCCCATAGGTAAACCAGAATTTTGTAAATAAACTTGGTTATTAAACATGAAATAATTTTGTTGAAGACAAATTTTAAATGAGCTTAAAAGTTCTTTTTGGATATGTGAAGAAATATTTTTGTTGTTTAGAATGTTTTGAATAATCGGGATGCATTCATCAGAAGGAACGCTTGGAAACATATTAGACACGTCGAAAGAAACTAATCTGAAAGAACTATGTGAAAGGTGAAGACTATTTAATTTGTTGCAGAGATCGACAGAATTTTTTATGGAATATTTGGGTTGAAATTGTGTAATGTTTTTGAAGGATGTATTGAGGTATTCTGAGAGTTTTTTGCAGGGAGCATTTGAGTATGAGACCACTGGTCTGATAGGATTGTTTTCTTTGTGGAGTTTGATAAGCCCGTATAACTTTGGTGGTTCTGAGTTCATCGGTATGAACTCAGAATTTATATTTTAGCACTTTACCATGTAAGACGGTCTAAACGATACCAACTCTTAGTTATGTATCGAATTAACGATACGTGAACTGGTTCGTATATAATCAAATGTGCATGAAGCAAATTTTTTATATCGTACAAGTCGGTAGTCGTACAATATATGGTTTTCTAGGGAGTTGAAACAAACCTTAAGAGTAATAAAGCGCTAAAATTTAAAATTCAAATGTTTACTATTACCCGTGATAAAGTTGTTAAGTATTTTTTGAATAGCTTTGAATGTGTATATGGAATAAAATTGAATGGCTTGAAAACAGACATACTGAATGGGATACTGATTTCTTTAACAGATCTGGGGCAAATTAATTAAAAATAAAATCAATAGCGCAAGACAAAGAAATGAAAATTACTTGCAAAATTGTTGTCAGTAAATTCAAAATGTTTTTACTAATTCTTCATAATATAATATTTTAGGCGTATTCCTATCAAAAATGTTTATATCCATTCTTCACTACAAATTGCTTCTAAAATTTAACGGGATTGCAATAGTGGTATAAAATTTGACACTATAGTGACATTTGCCTCTACGTAAAAGTATTTCAACTGTAGAATTTATTTCATAGTACGAACCTGCACACAAAACGTTTTACGAATTATCCCATGTACAGTCCAAAAGAGGTAGTTGAAACAAGCCTTATAGTTAGTTACAAAAACACAGCGACATACAGTGAAAATTTAGCTTAAAGTACAGCGATTACGTTTGCGCCGGCAGCCTCTGTATTTCATTTGTAATAGCGTATTTTAATGTGTGAAATTTAAAACATATACAGACGTAAAAACTATAAACACAGTACGTTCACCTGTTCTTCCGTTTCAAGAGTGACCCATTTATTTGGTTTTCCGATTATGAATAAATGCGAGGTGTGATCCATTTAGACGAAAATAAAATATTTCAATTTATTATCATCGTGTATTTCGATACAGAAGTGGATTTGGAAATATTCATTAATTGTAAAAAATTAATTTGAAGGGGGAAATGGTATATTTTAACAGACTACGCAAAATACAATGTTGAAACCGCCGAATAGTATTTTTCTGATTTTGGAAACTGTGCGTTGCTGTTTTCTGCATTTCTAACAAAAAGATACGACACGGTACAGATACGTTCAATCCTCCACCATTTTACTCAACTTAGATGTAATCTAAACCATTGCCTTGAACTCGTGGGGAAAAATAATTTTTTCGTCGCTAGCATATTTTCTTTTTATTTCTGGCACGTCACCAGTCATAACTCTGTTGCTGATTGTAATGCACACCAATCAGTATTTTAACTGATGTAATTTTCAGTCGGTCTCCTGCCGGCCAAACTCCTGAAGGTTTTCTGCAGTTCGCCTTTACAGTTCTAGATGATTGTCTTGGCATAGTTCTCAGGGCTGCGGAGAGAAATTTTTGAGATCTTATTCGAAAAATTACTAACAAATTTTAGAAAATTTACAAATGTACCTAATGGGGAAATAACTACATATCTATAGGAATATTTATGACTGAGAAATTTCACATTCTGTAAAGTCACACATGTCCAGTGACTCATAATAGTTCATAAATTAATTATGTGAAAGACATGTTTTATGATACAACTGACGTATTTATCTATTTTTTATTTTAATTTTTATAGTGAAAATATGCTTTGATAAAAAGATTAAAAAAATTAATAAATATTTATATTAAGAAATTTTTCCAAATCCAATTTTTTTTAAATATTTTGTTCGCTTTTGTAGTATTGTTATGTAAAAAAAAATGTTTTTTGCAAATAAACTCTAAAACTCCCCGTAAAAAATCCATTCGTAGAAACGACGCCGATGTATGATTAACTTGACTTGTAGACCAACGTATGATTCTAGGGTTAAGAAGATAACTACAGACACATACTTATAAAATCTTAGCCCTCACACCACTTCCCTTATTTTCCACCCATATCATATGGAAAAAAAATTGTAATATGAGATTGAATAAGTAAAGTTCGAAAAATAATGATGTGGGTGGCGTCTTTTATAGATTTTTTTCTGAAAATGGTCGTTAAACTCCATTATTTTTATTTTTAATTTACAACCCCCCTAGGAAAGGATATTTAAAGAAAATTTCACTAATTGTAAGAAATCAAATACTCATCAAATATAAGCCGGCTCTGTCCAACAATCATTCACTTATTAATGATGATATTACACGCGGTATACAATGGCCGACCGCAGGTAGTATTGATTGTATACAAATATTAAATTATTGGTTTATTTTTTCATAACAGAGCCGGCCTACACTCGCTTTAGTAAATAAATAGACAATTATGTTACAAAATCACAACAGGGGTTTATAAATTAAATTGATTTACTTAATATGTTTTTGAATTGATTGAATATAATAATAGAATTTTTGAATATCCAGCATATATTGGTGTACATATGAAGGTACATTGTACATAGATGTATCATGTAATCGGCGGTATCATTACTAGCGCATCTATTGAACTCATACGGATGTGGAGTTTAGTATTTAAATTATTTGAGTATTATTTATCAAATTTAACTCCTATTTTTCATAGTCAATAACACTCGCCTCGTGTGCTGTTCCGCCTTCACCAAATATTGATTATCAGTTACAATATTTTATCTGTCCATTTCAGATGAATATTTCATTTATAAAAGGAAACAAAAATCAATTTCAGACAAATATATATCAATACTGATTTATAATCGGACTGTAATATGCAAGAAGAAGACTCGTACGTACGTACATACATTAGTTAATAGATATTCGTTTTAGATTTTGATCTTGTGATACGTGAAGAAACTGTTTAACTTTGTTTCTCCAATGCGCCATGTTATTAATTATATGAATTAATATTATGTACAAACCAAATCAATTTCTTGACTAATTTCAGTGTATTCTAATGAAGTGAATTTATTACATTTATTGAAAACGTTACATGAAAGTGAAAAATTCTAACAAATATTTTACGATTATTATAACTTATCTAAAAAAATACAACCGGTCAAGTACGAGTGAACTTGCCGCAATGAGATTTCAGGTAATTTTAAAAGAGTAAACGTACTTTTTATTAATACTTTAAACAATGTCACTTGCTAATTCAGTTCTTTTATTATGAGCATATTAAGCCAATATGCTAAAATAATAAGAACGTACGATAAATTGCTATTATTTTATCAACATCCCAGGATAGATTCGATTTCTTTAGATCAAATTTTAAATCTGAAATTTTGGATTGTAAATCAATATAGTCCACTGATTTAAATAAGAGATTATTATAAACCAAAGAGGAACTTCAATAGAATGAGTTAATTAAACTACTAAGCTAATATGATACTAAAAAATTTGGAAGATGACAAGATTATTCTGGAAGGAGTTAAAGTTACCTATCTATATTAACAACTATGAGCTACAGACTGTTATTAAACAATTTTCTTTTACCTTACAGTAATGTTGCTAACAATCAACTCCGATGATAAATATATAATACACAAGGGGACAAACTAGATTGGTTTTGTGTCTGTTCCACTTGTAATGAGTTTGTGACGTACTCTGTTTGTGTACATACACACTGTTTGCAGTGTATTAGTTTGGTTTTTTGTAGTAGTATGTGTATTCACGCATACTACCTCACCACACGTATTACCAGAGAGAGCTGTTCAACGTGTTCAAGTAACAATGGGTATATTGTTAATACAATGCAGTACGAACTCGACGACGGTCAATAAGTGACTACATGCCTTAAGCTGTGACTGGTGTCAAATGACTCCGAGCGAATTACACTTTTTTTATGTTAGTTGGCTTCTAGTGTTCTATGATAATACACTTCCATCAACCGATTTAGTTTAATTTTAGCACACAAATGAAAATCCGTGTATTATTTCTGAGTTTTCTGAGATAATGATTATGACGACAAATTCTACTATTAACGTTTTGATTAAATTTTGATAGATAATGATTCTAGTTTAGTTTCCAATGTCTGAAAATTTTTAAAATATCAAACATATAGGTATACTTCTATTTTAAAACGTTAGGGCAAAATTTTTATGAAATAAAATCGTTTCACTTAGAAAATCTCTTTTATTCGGAATTATTCAATTTCAAAACAATATTTCCTAAAATGCTTAATTACATTAAAAATTAATGTCTGTAATTTATATTGATACATCGCGAGCTTAGCATTACATTCTTCACTTTTTTTAAGATACGAAGTAGACTGGAGGTAAAGTGCTTGCCTCACAATAGAATGGTCCTACGTTCAAAACCGTCTCTGTTTCTTTACTTTTTAAAGCATATTTTCTTCAATTTTAAATTTTGTAATCAATTTCCATAATAACTACAAAATATATATGTAGCACAGTTCAATAATTTTTGTAATTATTTATATTCTACGATTTATTGTTCGATTGGAAAACATAACAATTTTTCATAACCATGAAAGTTTGAATAGAAACGTTGGTAAAATATCCAATATAATTTCTTATGAATTTTATTAAGACAATCTCTCGAATAATTTTTAAGTTCTTTGTGACCTATTTCTGAATATTTGCGGTTCAAATATTCGATTTTATTTCAATTCATAACTGCTTTTTGGATTGCAGCAGTTGTTCGAACAGTGTGTTAAGTCTCGAATGTAACACGCTAAATCAGTGGTTCTCAAACTTTTTGGTCTGCGACCTTCCTTTGTAGTAAAAAACTTCAAAGAACCTCCGATATATGTAGAAATAGGTAGGAAATTTTTAGAATATGGATACGTAATCTGTAAACAGTTATTTCTGCGACTCCCTCAAATAGTTTTTGCACCCTTCTTGAAGATCGTGATCCCCACTTTGACAATCACTGTGCTATACATACGGATTACGAACGTTCTGAATGTCCTACTCTACTTTTTTCAGTTAACTATGGAGCTGTTGTATCAGCTTTTCTTGAACAAATTAACAAAAATCACATTCGTCATATTATACCATATAAATAGCGATAGTATCCGTCGTCTAAGCACGAATCGGAGTAGTGCGCAAAGGACCAGTTATGAAAAATTCTTTAACAAGATCAGGAAATGTAAACAACAGGAATCGGGTACCTAATAGAAATATTATTATTTTATTTATTTATTAATTATTAAAAACATGGTTGCAATAAAATAAATGATGAATATTGTTTAGCACTGTAATAAAAAATTTTATTTGTTGACAAATATTTTTTTTTATTTATCGTGATTTTTAAAACAAAAATATGAAATAAGTAAACACTACGACATCGCTAGAGGTGACATTATGGTAAACATAAACAATAAAATTTATGCAAATAATTAATTTACGTATCTGTTAATAATATATAGAATTTTAATAATATATAGAATTTTTATATTTTATAGTGTAATTTTAATTAACTGTGCAAAAATTTTATTAAACAGAAATAAAAATTTTATTGCCATCAGCAACAGATTAATTGTTCAGGTTGAGTAGTCTAAAGATGAAAGTATTGATTAAAATCTTTGACCGATTAAGGGGATATTCTAGTTTACATAGAGCTGAAAAAATCGTGTTTTTTAATAATTTTTTTCTCGCAAACCGTAAAAGATTTTTGGTAAACCATAAACCGTAAATTTATATTTTTAAATTTTCGCGCACGCGCACTATAGAACTTCTGCTGCGATGTTAAAAATGTGCATGTTATTTGATAAGCATAATAATGGTTCATAACAGGGTCACTAAAAACAAAAAAATTTTGAAATTCTTAAAATATACCTACCTATCTACACAATTTCTGAGAGGATGACGGAAGAATTTTGTTAGGAATACCTTTACCCTTTTTATCTTTTTTTGATCAAAAAACATCCCATAAAATGGGCACGCGTTGACAAAAAAAAAACGCTTCGTCATTTCCCCAGAAATTAAAAAATGAAAATAATTAGCCCTATAACATACAAAACGGATAAAAAGTGACTGAGTTATGATGGACGTCGATTTAAAAATATTCGGATAAAAACGCATTCAAGTAACAATATTTTTGTATAACACATAAACTTTTTCATAAATCTTAAGTAATGTGTTTTCAAATTAAAAAAAAATTCAGATAAAAATCTCTTACTGTTTTTGAGCGATGACCGGAATGCCCTTTTTCAGGATGTTTAAAAAACCAACACTCGTTGCTCCAGAGTCTGTAGGTGTATAATCTGTCCTGACTCTGCACTTCTAAGTCAAGGGAATATACAGTCCTGTCTAGTGATGAGCAAATGCAAGATCAAGACCAAGACTTGGCAGTCTTGGTCTTGGTCTTGTTCTTGCATTCAGAATCTTGGTCTCGGTCTTGCTAGAGCAGTTTGAGTCTTGGTCTTGGTCTTGCAAAATGCAGTCTTGGCCTTGGTCTTGCTATGGCTAAAAAATCTTGCACTTTATTGAATTTTTTTATTAGCGAATTTTTTCCTTCTAAAATCAGAATTTTCTCTCTTTACGGTATTAATTATACTTTCAAACTATTTAAATAGTTTTGCAAGAGTCTTGCTTTTTTCTTGCTTTTGTCTTGGTCTTGCTCACTTGAGTCTTGGTATTGGTTTTGCAGCCATACCTATAGTCTTGGTCTTGGTCTTGGTCTTGCAAAAAATGCAAGACCAAGACAAGACTGCAAGACCAAGACTAATTTTGCTCATCACTAGTCCTGTCAGCGCCTCCAGAGCGACCAGGGGCATTGTAAGTATAGCCCCTGTAATTCTCAAACACGCTAGTCTTTGGATTTTATTCAGCTTTTACCTAGCACTGGTATTATTTGTACCAAGTTACCAGATCAAAAAGGCCAAGATACGCGATGACCTGACAATTGTTGTGTAGAGCTAATAACCATTTTCGGTTAAAGGCCCCATCTGGCCCCAACAAGTCCTCGGCAAGCCCATAGAATATTATAGGCCTTAGCCACCTTGTTTTCAATATGCGCCCTCCAGGTCAGTCTAGCATCGAGAGTCACCCCCAGATACTTGACTGAACCTGAAAAGGCCAGTCGTTTCCCAAAGAGAGTGGCTCGAATATACCATCGAGCCTCCTCTTTCTCGTAAAAACAACAAGATTGGACTTTTCAGGGTTAACCGTCAGATGAATTTCTCTACATTAGTGTTTCACAGTGCCGAGATCTCTTTCCATAAGGCTTTACACTGTGTCAGGAAACTGCCCGAATGGAATAATACATATGACTCGTCGAATTCCAAAACCAGCTATGTGCATCTCAAACGATTTCGAGTTATTCAACAAAAACTGTTAGCTATTTTACAATAATAAATCATTGCATGATTTTGATATCAAAAAACGTATTAAATTCATGTTGATTCCTGGTGATAATCTGTATAATGTAGGAAAAGCACAAACAATTATATTTAAATAAATAAAATCCACGTAACTTGTTTTGGAACCGTCAGTTGGATATAACTGATTTTGGAAATGATTTTTGCAGCCATTTTTGAACTTTCTAACATGCAAAAGCAGTCAAAAACCTGGTCGAAGGTAAAAGAATGAACATACTTTTAGTTTTTAGAACAATTTTATGTAGTAAAAATGACAATAATTTAAGTCTTTGTATGATACTGCAAAAATAGTCACTCTACTACTGAAACTAAAGCACATGTGCTAGGTTAGTGAGGGATTCAACTGGCTTTGCTGCCGCACTTAGAGGGCAGCCATTATTGTCTGCGGGATGTAACTTATTTTGAAACTGTTAAAGGATAGAACTGATTTTGGAACTGTGGCCATTTGGGATATAACTGGTTTTGGATCCTTCGTCATTTTTCTTCACCTATTTTCAGTGGGATAAATTTTTTTTTAGAACTGTTTCTCAACGTGAACATATAGCAGATGAACTGAAGTATCCGTAGCAACTAAAATCTCAGTTTTTTTTATTTTTTTGGATATAACTGACTTTGCTTTTCGGCAACTCATATGTCGTCGGCGTACATAAAATTTTATAATCCAATCTACACTGATTAATTTCGTTGTAAAAGCATCAAAATTATATTTAATATTGATACTTGTAAGACGGCGGGGAAAACATTCAATATCTAATTAAATTTATTGGTCGAAACGGTAAAAAAATAAAATTAATTTTTATATTGCTGTATCTATGTAGGTAAGATATTGAAAACTACAAAAAATCACATTTTTTTACGTTAGTATGTAACCACCTTCTTACATGCGCATACGATTATAAAATTACAAAAACATGGAATGTACACATGTTTATATGAGCGCAGTGATTTATCGATTGAATATATAATTTTCAATAAAAACTTAATTAACAATTATATTACAATTAATCGCATAGTTCTCGCAATTTACATTAAAAAGGTGTGCAAGTCATATAAATAAATAAATTACATCAAGAAAATAAACTTACTTTGTGATACAAAGTTACCAAAAAAAAAAAAAAAACCATAATTCATTGTAAGGCTGCACCATGGAAGAAGGAGAGGTATATAATATTGTAAAGGAAGGAGCATTTCCCAAAATACTGATCAACATATTATGAATATTAAACGTGCGTATTATGAATGACGTCATTTTGTAAATATACAGTAACGGTTTTAATTTAATTAAAACATTGCCATTGCTTTTAAAACAATATATTTAGTATATTTTTCTTATAATTGTGATTTCTGTATAAGAACATAAACAATTAATTAATTATTTTTAATATCTGTTCTAGTTAATTCAATAATCAACTCCTTAAGAATGCTGTTCGACTATTTTATCAGTTAATTTTTCGAATTCTTAATTGTCTACTAAATTATTGTATTTTTTAACGGTGCTTAAAGAATATTATAAATTACCATAAACTGAAAACAAAAATTGCTCAAATTAATCGATTATTTACAATTTATAACAATTTTTGTAAAAAGATTACGTTTTGGTTTATAATTTTCCATCACTAATAAGACATATCTTTTTGATAAAAGTAGACACAAACATAAATAAAACTATACAGTTATTAAATTATCATTTTATTAATAAATAAATAAATACAAACAAAATACATGATCTTGAAGTTAAATTTTTATATGCTCATTAATTTTACATATAAGACGCTACTGAAATGAAGGGTCAATATAACCTATATTTTAATTTTTACATAATTTTATTTTTTACAATATTTTTAAAATTTTTGTCGTTATTATCACATATTTTAACTAAAAAACGAATTCCTTATTTACGTAGAATGATTCCTTTTTCGATATTTCCTTTACTTTGTGTAATGTCAAAATTGGTATTTTTCCGCTTATTATAAACCTGTTTTTTTAGATGAAAAATGTAGAAAAATTAACAAATTTTCCCTAGAAATGGTTGCATTTATTGATCAATACAATATTTACTTACCCAAATATTATATTTACGGTGTATTACGTTTACTAATTTTATTTTAAATTTAATTTTTTGTAGGACTGGATGTTTAGTGCTTATTTGCACGTGTTATAGTGTATATTTACTCTTTTGTTTTTTATTTTTTGTGGTACATTCAAAAGAATCTACGTATTCATTCTAACATATCATATTAAACTATATCTTGTCCCTCTCTTAAGAAATAGTCTCCATCCATATTCTTCTATATCAATGGGCTGCACACAACTGAAGGAATAAAATAGTGTTCACCTTAGAATTAAAATTTTTTTTTAACTATGTGTGTCAAGTATGAAAAGTCAATGCTGTGAACTAAGCTTTATTACCTAATTTACTTATTGATAGAGTTTTTCTTTTAAAAACCTGGGTAGGTGGAAGTCGCTTGTCTAGTCATAACGAAAATTCAATATAAAAACTATGCCAATGTAAGAATATCATATAAAATTCTGGTGTAAATTTTTGTTCGTTACTATAAAAATTTCGCAATTCTATTTGAAGATATGATCAACACGGTTGAAAGATATTTTTGGCCTTAATGTAGTCAAACATGGAAATCGTGGTAACAAGAAATCCATAATTAGCGAAAAATATTATCTTCCTATCACTTTATTTACAAATTTTATGATTTAAAATTGACAGTGACGTCACTAAGAAATATAATGTTATTAAAATCCGTAAATATTCTACAAATCAGGGTATGACATTTTATTACGTTAAAATATGACGAAACTATTTTATAAATAAATATGGCCTAAATTTTTCGAGTAGTTCCCAATTGTTTCGAGGTTTCCACACAAAAATACCTAACCTTGGTTTCTGAATATTATGATCCATATTTTGTAGGTAATTTCTATAGTATTAGATCTACGCGTCTATGTTAATTACATACACGAATTTTTTAGTTGTTTAGTGTTACATAACGTTAGTTTAAGAAAAAAAAGTCAGCTTAATAATATGTCTCTAACCACTACCGGAATCATTTTATAGACAATTCTAAGAACTTTATTTTAAATTAATAATTAAGTTACGGAATGTGACCGTGGAATTATTGGGATCCAAGTACATATTACAAGCATCAGTACCTATTATCAACAAATTAATAATTTCATAATTTTTCTTAGTAATGAACCATTTAAGAAAAAAAATCTTTCACTGCAACTTTCCTTATAATACTGAATTTTATTATCGCGAGTATGCAATCTAATTAGCAGGTACAATATCATTCATAATTATATTTTTAAAAAATTACTTTTTCTAAAAAAAAAAAGTAGGTATTTAATTTCATAGTTTTAAAGGCTATCGTGTCAATTATTTAAGTATTTCTTAAAATTATAATTGTACCTACCCGTTAATTAAAGAAAAATAATCATATAATTTAAAATAGTTTAAGTTCTTAATAACGATTTTTGTTATTATTTTAATTATTTCATAAATTAGTCATAAAAATTAATGTAAATAACCACTGTTTTAATGCAAACATAATAAAGCATCCAAAACTACACACACCGGCAGAATTAGCGGAACATACAAAATATCTGTAAAAATCAAACGAACCATTTAATTTCAAGAAAATATTAATCTTATTTAATTATTCATTTAAAATTACATGTTCACAAGTCGATATGCCTTTATTTTCGGTAGCAAAACAACTGACCATATAAAATGGCAAATTTTCGGGACCTTATGCCGTCTAATAATAATTTAAGTTAAAAATTATTTAACAAATAGAAAATCAAATACAGCCTGGTTCCTCCCGTGCTCTTATTAAAGCTTCCATTCGTCTTTCTATACTCAGAATGATGTTATCTATAGTTTCCTGGGACAGTCTTTGCCATTCTTCAATTACGGCAGCTTGAAGCTCGACCACATTGAGAAGAAACGGCATTTGAATTCGAAAGTGACAGACCTCTTAAAAAGAATTGCATCAATTATAAATAAAAACAATTCTATGGAAAGTCAATTGATTCGTTACTTCAATATTATTTTAAGTAAAAATAAAAAAAAACCGCCAACTTTGTTTAATAAATAGGTTTTAATATTTTTTTTATGTTCCGCTAATTATGCTGGTGTGTGTATTTTTTTTTTTAAATTAGCGATAATATTTTCAGGGTTCCGAAGAAATAAATTTCGGGATTCTTATAATTCAAGTCTGTCTGTCTATATATCTTTCACACTAGAATAATTCCTACGTACTGCGACTTATGAAAATAAAAATTCGTATGAATATGTACTTGCTACAAATGCAGATCTCAATTAATATTTTTTCTTAATATCTTGACGTATGTAGATACATCAGGAACCGCATCGGGTTAGAAATCTTTAAAAAGAGCTTTTAAAATGAAGTAGAGGTTTCTTTTACTCTTTTTAATTTTTAAGACTCGTTTGCGAAATATTAAGCAAATTTTTCGCCTACATGTAATCTGCAAAATCGGTAAAAGTACAGGCACTAACACTTACTAAAAATACTCAATTAAAATTATTCTCAGTAATTTGGATCGGTAACTTTAAAAGTTACACAAGTCAAAAAATAAACCTGAAATTTAAAAAATCTGTAAATTACACATCCCTTTATAAAATCTTTCAGTTAAAACTAATTCAAAAATTTCCATCCATAACTTTAGAAGTTGTAGGCAATCAAATTTTACATTTTTATTATAGTTTAGACTTTAAGTACGTACAATATAGCTACCATAAAACTGTTAAAATTGGATTGGCAGTATTATTCCCGTGAACTAGAGTGGATTCAAATATTAGTCATTTTCATTATTTATTTAATTTTTTTTTATTTCTATTATTGCTAAAAAAATGAGTTAACAACCAACAACAAACAACAAAGAAGTTAATGATTTAATAATGAAATAAAAAAAAAAATTAGGCTTAAATAAATTTTAAAATTAATTACATGGTTGTAGTGAATTTTAATAAATAATTATTAGATTAAAAAAAAATTATGATTACCATAAAAATGAATATTTATATTTAAAACAATTCGTCAAGTGCATTTTAAGCACCCATTAAGTTAATGTTTTTCAGTGGCGAATGTTTTTTACAATTTTCGGGTTCAAATATAGAGCATTTAGGTATATTTTTTCGGTTTTTTATAAAAACTGATAAATAATTTATAATCAGCAATGTTTTTCCCACTTTTCAGCAATGTGTTATCCGAGAATCAGTTATGTGATAATTTAGTTCTCTAGCTCTTAAAGAGAGACAGATAAACGCTGAAGTTTATTATTTTGAAGCTTAAGAATAAAAAGTTGTTAAGGGGAGGTTTACGACTTTAAAAAAATCCATATTTTTTTTATTTTTTTTTTGCAGAAATTGATAGCCAGTTATGTGTAGAATATGCTCCCAAAGTGATTTTGCTGAAAGTAATTTAAAGGGAAGTTTACTTGAGATTCGATCAAAAAATCGATTTTTTTTTTTGCAGACATTGATAGCAAATTACGAGGAGAATATGTTCTCAAAGTCACTTTGCTGAAAGTAATTTAAAAAAAAAAAAAAATTATTGCACATTAACCGAATCGAGTTTTCTATAAAGAAATAAACCCAAAAAACGTAATTCACGCGATAATGAGTATTAAATATGAAATTTTGAAAATACGTTTCTTAATATAATATTTTATAATATCTCGGAACCATATTTTTGGAACTGGTGACTACAATAACTCAAAAACTACCCGATGGATCCTTTTTTTTATTTTTATTTTAAAGGTAATTTAATTCTTCGGCACCTATACCTAACAAGTAAAGGTCCCGAGGCCGGACCTATCGATTTTGATGAAACTTAAATATGTTGTAGAACACTAAAAACTAAGGGACACGTATTTTTTTTATCTGCGGAAAAACGGTTTGAAGGGGTGAAATCGCCCTCCAAAAATTGGGGTAAAAATTTAATTTTTCAAATATCTCGAAAACAGTAAGAGATAGAGCAAAACTTTAAATTGGCGATACTACTCTTTTTTAAAGAGCTATCTATTGATATGCAATTTGTTCATATTACATCAACAGGGGTGGTTGGGGGTTAGAATTTGGGGGTTAATTTTGCAAAAAGGGGGTGAAAAATAAACAATATAAAAATTTTGTTTACAGATTTGAAATCTACGTCAAAAAATCTAATTGACCTGTTTTTGGTCAATGTCCTAATATTAAGACTACGGTGAGTTAACTAGGGGGTGACTGTGTCGAATAGTCGTACTACTTGGATAATTCAAGATGTTTTTCTTCATGGAGAATAGTTTAGGACATTTAGAATAACGTAGAAATGAAATTTTCGATTTCAAAATTCAGTTTGAGCAGCGTTGGAGAGGGGGTGAGTCACCCTCTTAAATTACATACTAGTTTATATACACTAATTTTTGCTATTAACACACTGATAGTGGGTGAAATAATGTCACAATAAGTGGTTCTGGGTATAGGTGTCGGTGGACACCTATACCCTAAGTGGATTATAGGTATAGGTGTCGGTACTGTTCATATATTTTATAAACCTTTTTTGTTTTTGGATTTCAGTGGTTTATTACCGGCGCTATGATGTCAACCAACAAGGCATCGGATTTTCAGATCGTCACACTGCACTATCTATGAAATGGACAATTTTTTATATTTTTCCTTGAAAAGTTTTTTTTGTATGGTTTAATACTTAATAAATATGTGTACAAAATTTGAAATTGATATTTACTTCCGTTCTTCAAAAAACTTTAAAAAAAATTCCAGAAAAGTACCTCCATAATTTTTAAGGACTCTCAAGTAAACCTCCCCTTAAAGAAACCTAAACTAAAGGATTTTCCTAGCGATATCTCGTACAGTATCGTACATGAAGTTATCATACTTAGATCGGAACGATGATGTGAATACACTCCTTGTTTCTTGTGTAAGAATATTTTATCAAACTGAGAGCGGATCGGTACCGCACCGAGAGCGATGCGATAGTGTGGATCGAGACTAAATGTATGTACTTAAATACACTACATATTACTTCGAAAGCCAAAAAAAACCCATTAGTTACTGAGGAACCCTGGTTTGATGTGTGTACAACACGTACTTAACAATTTTTTTTAAGGACAATATTTGAATAAGTATAAAATATTTTCCATTTTGTATTTATGTAAATGACCAAAAAACTTAAGTGTGATCGTAGTGTGGAATTTGGTCTTAATATATAATATGTAATTAAAAAAAATTTAAACACAAATTTTATTCAGTATGATTTGTAATTAGATATTTCCTTTTCTAAATTCAACTAATAATTAAATGTTTAATATGAATTACAATTGAATGCTTTATGAAATACAAAAATTTTTCAAAGATTGTTGTATAATTAAACTGATTTTTTATTTGCATCAGTAAAACCAAAATTATCATAAAATTTTTATTAGAGAAATCTACTTTTGAATGTAAAAAAAAATGGTTTTTGGGAAAGAAATTTCTTTTAGATAAAAACAAGAATATATGCCAATTTTACAAAACTTGGAAGATACTTCATTGACTAAAATTGCATTAAGTAAATGGAATTGTCTGAAAAAATATACCTAACAACGGATAAGCAATATATATAGGTAATACAAAAGGTCACTTATAAGCTTGTAAATAAGTGTAATGGAATCTGTAATGGTCGAGAGTAAAGACGGTGTGGCTTTGATTGTAATGAAATTTTTAATGGTTGTAAGATGAAACAAACGCAAGTGACCCTTGCTTAATATGTATTATAATTATCAAATTATTTAATTTGTCCACAATATTCTTGATTTTTCATTCTCTATTATTTAAACTTACATTTTAGATTATACGGCAGCATATAACTATCGAGAAATTTCATTTTTAATGAATCCTCTCTTTATTATTGATGAAAATAAATACGTATTTTACATACTAAGAACATTATTAGATTAAACTAATGTTTCTATTCACTAAAAATTAGTAACTTATATTTACCTTAGTTACATTTACCTATCAATTTTTATTTTTTTTCAGACTATTAACATTCAACTAATCTATGAAAACCAAAATAAATCAAAATAAATTTTAAAGTTAAAATGATTGAAATTAACTTCACACGTTCATTTATAACTGAAACTCATTCAATAAAGTGTTATTATAAAATATATCTTACTTTTTATCGGCCATCAGATGACCATAGAAGTTTCGACTTCAGTCGTGTGGCACATTCACCTTTTTTTTAAAATTTTTAAATACTATTTTCGTCAGAGCATTTTGCCTCCTTGGCACTTCCGCATTTTCTTTTTATTATTTTTTTCCAAAAAAACACATTTTGTATGCGACAATATATTAAAACCTAGGTAGCTCTTCCTTCCATAACAGCAGAGTAGGGATATTGTCTTTGTTTCATTATATAAGAATCTTTTAATAACAATAAATAAACAAAATAAAATTGTCCAAACCTAGGTTCAAACTATTTTGTATAAAAGATTTTTTTTATTTAGTTATAAAATAAAAATTAATAGTCACATGATACACCGATATATTACCGCAAATATTATAATTTTTGAATTCAGTTACCATTTCTATTCAATTAATACCAAAAAGTATGCTTCAGTAATAAATTATTCTTACAATTATCATCATGTGTGTTCCGTGTCCATCATTCTATTGCTGATATAAATAAATCAAATTAACTGTTTCTTCAGTTTATCTCTAAATTAATCATTTCTTTGTAAAAAATAATCGATGCTAGTTGCTAGATATTAACATGACTATAAATATTCAGAACAACATATTAACCTAGTGCTGTAACCTAGCGCGCCAATATTTAACTAACATGCCTTCATAATAATTAGGAATTATCAAAAAAAAGTAGATTTATCAACTTCGACGAAATACTGTCAAATTTGATGTAACTGCCACAAAAATGTCTTTTTTTAATATTAAAAATATTTATACATATTTGTTTGTATGTAAGTAAATAAATAGTTAAAAGTCTATTAAATCGCAATTGTCAATTTATTGAAATCAATTCCGGAAACGCATGCAGCTTTAAATCGCCCACTGTAGTATTAACTCTTTAAATTCGTTAGAAATGTGTTATATATATATGTATAAACACGGAACGAGTAAAAGGCTTCTTTTAGATTAACAAAATTCTATACTTATAGTCCAGAAGAAAGCACATTCAACCAATTCAAATTCTACTTGATGTTATATAAGAAAAACTGATATTTGGAATTGCAATTAAAAGCAGTAAGCATGTACATATATGGGTGTAACTAATACTTTTTGCTATATATCCATTTCTATAGTTCGTTCGTTTGTCTGTCTGTTACACTCGCATAATTTCTAATTCTTTGGATCCATGAACATTCAATTTTGCGTATATATAATGCAAAAGTAAATCTTAATTAATATAGAGCAGAAAATTCTTTTTTACTTTTTGAGTCATTTTTCGGGATTTTTTAGTATACGACATTGTCGTATATACGAAGAACTCATAAAATCAAGTTAAGTTCCAGTAACCATTTTTAATTTTTAAGTCAAGTTCGCGAAATACTGAGCTACAATGTGAGGTTTCTTCTATCCCCCTCTTTGTAATTTTGATACACACTCTAAGAAAAAAATGTACTATTTTACTACTATTGCAGAAGGCAATTAAATACCTTCTATAGTAGCAGTAAATTTACAACCGTGGTGTACGGAGATGAAAATTACACCATCATGGTGTAATTATTACTCACACACATGTGTAGTCTTACACATGTCATGCGTAAAATTACGATCCAGGTGTGTAATAGATTACGTTTTATTTGTGTATTAGCTACACAGGAAGATGTAATTTTACACATTCAGTTCGTAATAATACGCAGCTAAACGTAAAATTACATTATATTAGTGTATTTTTGAACCACGTCTGTACACCTGAAAATGTAATTTTACACACTTAACTTCTATAGTAATGTTTAAGCCCGGAAAGTGTAATATTAATCCACTGAATCACTCATTCTGATTCAGTTCAATTTAATCTGTATGAGTGATTCAATTGTGCTGAAAAAATTAAACTGATCAATTTAACTGAAAATAACGAATCAGAAAAGATTATTGATGGTTTTTTTACAAATTTTAAATATTTATAATGATATCAAGTATAGAATAATTTGGAATTACACATATATACAAAAATATTAGAGATGTAAATATTTTGCTTATTATGTTAACATTTCTATTAGTAACAAAATGTGCATGTAAAATTCATGAATATATTGTTTTATAATAAATCGTAAAAAATATATGTCTTATATCTTTTCCCAAAAGCCTTAAGGGGGTATTCTAGTGTAAAAACTCGAAAAAATCGGTTTTTGTTTTTACTCATATTTTTAAAGTTTAGACCTTTAAGAATAAGTCTTTAAAAGGATTTGCGGAAATTCGAATTATTGTCGGAGTTATGGTGATTTTTTCCCAATGTACTGTGTATCTTTTCAGTGTTAAATTCAAATCTTTAATATAAATTACTCGAAACTACTTTTTTCGCTACGGTTGACATGATATCTCAAGTTCTAATGCACCGATTTACTTAAAAGTTGGTACAGACCTTCTTTCTAGACTAGAATACCCCTTTAAATGCTGT
The DNA here is from genome assembly GCA_035578155.1 of Brachynemurus nebulosus. Taxonomy (NCBI): domain Eukaryota; kingdom Metazoa; phylum Arthropoda; class Insecta; order Neuroptera; family Myrmeleontidae; genus Brachynemurus; species Brachynemurus nebulosus. The sequence goes on along the minus strand of JAPWDM010000006.1, from coordinate 49,375,252 downwards.
ATTGTTGAGAAACCCTGGCTTTATACATGCCCATAGCAAACACTTCGCGAATGTTTTTCAAATAGGGTAAAAGCCCCCTTTGTGGAACGGTATCTAATACTGGAACAGTTTTGACATTTACATATTTATTTCTTTAATTAAGTAAGGAAACTTTAAATGCGAGGTGAATTTAAATTGAAAAACAATCATTCTATTAATAATAATTTTTGTTATCAGACGTTTCTTTCAGAAATAACTTCATTAATATGTAAATGTTCATAATTAGATACCGTTCCACAAAGGGGGCTTTTACCCTACTGAGAGTATTTTACTGAATAAAATTCAACCTGTATATGTAATTGATTTATTTATTTGCTGTTACATTTCTACTTGATCTATTGATCAATTAAACTCCATCATTAAATTATTTATTTATCTCATTGTTACAGATTAAATTGTCTCTACTACATATTTCAAAAAGATTTTCTCTTTTCTTACTATATTTGTTCATAATAATAGATAATAATAAGAAGCATAAAAATTATTTTAAAATAAGAAAATAGCGAAAAATAATTAATAGGGGAAGGTGGGACAAAAGGGGATAGTTAAATTTTGATAATAAATAAAATTCAGAATTTTTGAGATCTTTTTTTGAATTTTTGAGATTTCTGAGACTTTTTTAAACTAATTCTATTATCTTTGACAGTCAGTTTTCCAAATCAAACCAAAACAAAAACAAAAACAATGAGCGCTTTATATCATAAAATATTTAAACACAAAAAATTGCATTTTTCCCCGTCTTCCTCTTCCTGTTGTTCAGTTTAAACTTATTCCGCATCTTATTCCTCAGATAACAGCCAGAAATTGATAACACGCATTTTGTCCTATCTTCCTCTACCTAAGTAAAATGAATTTTAAATATGTAATAACAACTGATTGATGTTAGAACAAGTATCTAATACAATCGGGAGTAGGAGCTGATTGTGTGCATTGCTTGATCGTAGATAGAAAACAAATAAAATATTAACCTAATATATCTAGTAATTATTTTAATAAAAGCTGTTGCTTCAGTTTTAAAATATTGTAAGTATTATTTGTGACTTTAAATCGACTGAGAGTTCAAAAAGCTGAAAATGAGAATTGGCCACTATGAGTTTTAAAAATAATTTTCTACATACTTAATTCCACAACATGTTAACGAAAATTTATAATATACCTAACTTAAATTTCTTCTTCTACTCTCAGTAAATTTTGGTTCCGCTTGATTAATTAAATATAAATAATTTAGAACATCTTATAATTTACCTTTCACCATTAACTAACTATTCGTTACCTACTGCGATCAGTAATATTTTTGTTATTAATTATTTATCTGAATACTATATAGGCAAATACATGTATGCTTGTACGAACAGAAAGTACAAGTTTGACTCACAATGTTTTTTATTGAAACAGAAGCACTTGTATAAGTTAAAATTATCGATGTTATTTTCAAAGTGTCAAAACAGTTTTATTATTTCTTTTTGAGGAGGATTTTGGTTTAAAAATTATTGGGATACAAAAACAATATATTTTTCTTCCAGTATTTCTTAGACATTCATACAAGGATCCTTCGTATAAGTTTTGTTGCGCATTAGTTTAAGAATATTCCCAATTAGTGTAGTCAATAAAAGTTTTCACCTCAAAATTCTCAATAACAAGTCCGATTTTGATGATTTTTTTTTTAAAATTATTCCTTTTGTAGTATTATTGAAAATCATAAACATTAAAAATGGCGCTTAAAAGGTTTTAGGCCCTAAATTTAACAATGAAAATTTTTGATTTCAAAAAACGGTATATGAATAGCAAAATATAATACATATATTTACTTACTGAACTGCTAAAATATCTCTATTTATAGCAAATTTTGATGTACAAAGCATCTCAGTAAAAAATTTTTCCAAATGAAACATTAATGGCTCAAAAGTGATAAGACTTAACGCCTTGAAACAAAGTCCATTATTTGATTTAATTATTATTCTAATATAGAAGAAAAATTCAAAAAAATTCCCGAATTATAAATATGAAAAAATGAGTGGTAAATTATAAAAATTGTTAAATTTTGTACAATTCATGTATCTGTTTTTAATAACAAAAATGAATATTGCAGAAAAATTAAATTCGTATAAGAAATTCGTATTTCTGGCTATCACGACAATATAGTACCCATTTAGTAGCTAATAACATATAAAAGTTTCAAAAATTTTCCCCGTTAAATTTTTTTACAAACTGCAGTCAATTTTTTTTTTCTGACCATAAAAAAAACATTTATGTGTGTGAAATATTTATATTTAGATAAAAATTTTTGGCAAACGACTTGCCGCATTGTTTTGATTACTACAGCATTTTATTGTCTATTGGATAAGAAATAACTCGTAAAAATTTTAACTGTTTTCGATTTATCGTTTTTCAACAATTAGAAACAAAAAAATTTTTTGGTAGAGATAAAGACACTTAATGTTTAATATATTTTTGTTGGAAGCGAGAAAAATTTCTCATTCCAATTAAAATGACTGAGCCACCAACACCAAACAATCTTATGGAAATTATTTTCTGTTGTTGCAAAACTGGGTGTGGTGCTGCATGTGGCTGTAGGAAGAGCGGTTTACACTGCTCAGCTGCATGTATTGTCTGCAGTGGCAATGGTTGTGACAATCATCTGTCAATAAAAGAAAACAGAGACGACCCTATAGGTTTCATTGGAAATTAAAATAATTTGGACAAAATTTTAATTAGCTGTATTTTTATCAAAAAAAACTTTTTAAAAAAAAATCCATAAAAAATTAGTTATTTATGGCGCTTCGTACCAATTTCAAAACGACTTTGAAGTAGCTACATTCAATGGTGACTATAATTTCCACATTTTGGACTTTTCCGTAGATACCCATATTGATAATAAAATTTTAGGTACACATCAGTTTTGAACCCTTTTTGGGGTCTACGGATCCTGAAGTATAAATTCAAGCTTACGTTATTTTTGTCGGGATCTCAACGATATCTTAGCAAAATTTGATCAAATTTTGTCAAATTTCAAATTTATGTAGTCGTTTATTTTGGACCCTTTTTGGGACTGTGGAGGACAATTTTGACCTTCCATTTATCTTTTTCTCAATCACAATACGATTCGAATAAAATTTGTCCAAGATCCGTCCAACCGTTTATTGTGGAAATTTTTTGGAATCTTAGAGTTAATTTTAACCTAATGTTCATTTTTTCTGGGACCTCAATAGTATTTGAGCAAAATTTGATCAAGACCCGTCTAGCCGTTTATTTTGGACCTTTTCTGGTGTTATAGAGAATTTCGAAATTTTGATCATTTTAATGCTTCACTGACTACATCAAATTGCTTGCATAAGTTTAACCAGATACGTAGCGTATATGCATACATAGCAAACAAATGGAGAAATTTCGGAAAAGATGTACCACCATCTTTTTCGGTTGCCTGTAAAGTCAAAACAATGATTAAAAAAAAAAATAGTTTAAAGATTTACTATTTATACTTTTACCAAATGCAAAAACGAGTACTTGGAAGAGATCCACACGGTAATTTTCTTGACCAATCAATTTATGGTTTGTTAAACTAAATTCTTTAATAGCCTTAGAGAACGTGCTTTGATATTGTAAAATTGTTTGCAATTCATAACTTCGAATTTTTTACATACCACTGATGATTTACAGAAGCTTAGGTTTAGATAAATTTAAGATATATTCAACATTTGCTCAAGTCATCAGTGTACTTATGTCATATTTCGCTGTGATACATCTAATCCGATGGGTTACTATAAATAATGTACTTATTGCAGATAGTTGTTGCAAATTCTTTTAGTAGAAGAAACTAAAAAAAAAATTAATAGACCACTTTTGGGTCTTTGGTTAAATAAGCGAATAATTCATTGTTTTAAAATGATTACTATTAATATACTCCGACCATATGGACGAATACGCGCATCTACTTAAAATGTGTGTGTGAACAGACAAAGTCACTAAATATAATTATGATGCAGTAAATCCAGGTAGACATAAGGTATAAAATGTACTGTTAAATTTATAAAATTATCATTCAATTAATCAAGGTGTTAACTGAACATACATTATACATATATTGGCTACGAATTGGCAATTTGTTAGCCGTAGCGCTAGCAGCGACATATGGGACGAAAAAATTTAATTTTAAATAGATGTTAGATAATATTGGTCTTTCTTAAATATATTATTATAGTTATAACGTTAAGAAAAATTAATAGACCCAGTTTTGATGACCGCGAAGATGAAGTAAGTGGGTTGGGACCCGAAACTGATCCTGCTCTTGCATTTTTGCGCTTGATCTTATAAAAACCGAGCGCCTTTTACTATATATAAAGAGCAGATATTTTTAATAGTTCCTACTAAACAAACTATAGTAAAGTTTATTAAGTTGGACAAAAATCACTACGCATAAATGTTGTTTCATATCTACAGACACTGAACGTTGATATGGAGGTATTCTACATACGAATACTTTCATAAGAAAAGCATTTAAGGATCGGACAGACCGGTAAGTGCAACCGTAACACCATCGCATCTTTACTGAATTGTAGCACGTTGCACAATACGGTCAAATTGGACTTTCACAGTAATCCGGTCAACTCATAAAATTATTTAGATAAAAACACAACAGAGCCGAGCAATGATGACATGGAAGGGAATGGGCGTGTCAAACACAATGACTTTGAAATTGTAAACAAGGGCTATAAAATACGTAATTATGTATATTTTAAGTAAATGCATATGGGTAGTTATACAAACGAAAGAAGAAACTGGAATTAATTCCGGCACGACATTTTTTTAATGCATAAGCTTTGGCATTAGTTTTATTTCAAGTTGATGACATTTTTCACACTATTTCAAAGTGACCAGTCAAAAAATTAAAAATTATAAATTTTATGGCCATTATAAAAAAAGATACATCCAGGAAAGTGAAAAAATGAGTAAAAAACTAAAATTCACACAAGAGAATTTCTTATATGCATTTTTATTATTAAGCACAATTTATTAAACTATTAAACAGTTTATTAATTTTTATTAAGATTAAACAATTTTTAATATTTTTATTATTAAATTTTTAATTATTTATTAAACAATTTATTATTTGTTTAATATATATTATATATTATATTAGTAGTATATATATATACATATATATATATATATATATATATATATATATATATTAGTAGTTATACAGTGTATATATGCATTACAAAAAAAAAAAAAATTTAAAAAAATTTAAAAAAAACCGAAGAAAAACTAAATAAATAAAAAAAAATTTCGAATTTATTATTTATTAAAAAATATTCGAAGTCATTTACGACAGTTTAATATATAGTATATATTATATTAGTAGTATATGTATCAGTAGCTATATTAATTATATAGTACCTATATATTCTACAAAAAAAAGAAAAAAATGGGAATTTATTTTTTATTAAAAAATATACGGAGTCATTTATTATAGTATTCTAATGATATTCACATAATTTAGTTACATTATTTAAGTTTAATCCCGTTTTTGGAGCTGCCAGGAGACTGAGACCATGAGACTGGGAATTCTTTAAATATTCTTTAAAAATCGGGTAAATAACGTTTTATAAACAAAAAAACAGGTCCCTATAGATATATATATATATATATATATATATATATATATATATATATATATATATATATATATATATATATACAACAACATATTTGCAACTCATACAACTGAAAAATTTCTTATACCCACAGTACTTTTTACGAAAATGCTGACCAGGAAACTGAGAAATTGACTGGACCAAGTACGATCGCATTCACAATGTTAACTGAATTAATTAATACAACCTCAAATTAAGTAAAACATGTACTTTATTTTACTTATTATAATTATTTCAGTTAATTACTATGACAAACGACGATTTGATCGGAATATAAATTTTTTATATTTTTTAAGTGTTTTGGTTTGATAGAACAATGATTCAAAATTCGGGAGACAAAATTCAATAGAATATTTCTTGAAGAAAATATAAAAGAATTCAAAAATTATTTATACAATAAAAAAGTACCAATATTATAGATTACTACTGCAGTGTAAATTTTTTTTATACATCCAGAAAAAATAATTATTTAGTCTGCTATGTTTTACTTTGGAGAGGGGATATGCCAGGAGACTGAGAATTTTACATTTTAAGTGTAATTTTTTATAAAAAATATATTTCGAAACCGGGTTATTTTGAGTGACCAGTTAGACGCAGTAATTGTTTACAGTTTTCATCTAGAAAAAATGTATTTTTCAAAATATTAATATACAAAATAAGTTGGGCCGTCCAAAATTCCCTCGTTTGTAGAACTACCCATATATTTAATGTCTATTTACAATTAAATGCAAGTTTTTTGATTTATCAAAATCTATATAGGTAATAAATAGGTAGAAAGATTCTAGAGGTGTATTTTTTTTCAAGGATTTAACAGTAATTTATGGTCTATTTCAAAATTCACCTTACGGTCACCGTAGATAGTTAGCCGTCAATGTGACCGCAATAACTAGAACGCATTGGTCTGATCACGTATATTTAAATACACGCATTAAATTGATCGTCCGGTAGACCGCACGGTCAATGTAATGGTAGGCTGGATCGGTCTGTACTCACACTAAATTAATGCTTGTACATAGTGTTTGCGACGATACGTGTCTGTGATGTTTGTCTGTAAATATGAATCTACTTTAAGTTAACCATCATCCGTATACAAAGTACTGGTAAAATTAATTTAAGTGTGCCTACTGTAATGAATGCAAAAAAAAAAAAACTTTTATTAATTGAACCAAATATTTTTTATTTTTCCGCAATTCGCAATAGCTTGCTAGATTAATATTTAAACTTATTAAATAATCCAGTCGCATGTTAAATCGCTGCTAAAATACCAATTTTAACATAATAATGAAAATAATTTTTATAAAATAATTTTTATGTAATACCTGATATATTGTGCCACTTAATTACGGACAATTAATATTTGAACACCTGTACCATCTAAATCAGAAAATAATTAATGTCCAAACGGTTTGTAAATTATAGACTCAGGTAAATTATAACGTACAAAACTTATGAGAAAATTATGTAAATTCACCAGTGTATATAACGAAAGAAATTAAGAAATAAAAAAAGATTAAAAGCTATTACTAAGTATTAATGATTTGGCCAACTGAATAAATATGCAGGAGTTTATCTAATTCAATTTCAAATGTATGCAGGAACGTTCATCGATTAATCTTTTAGTAATTAGTGAAGCATTAGAAATCTGTTCGATTTGGAATGAAGAAGTGACACAAAATTTGTGCTTTATTAATTAAGATATTTTTATTAACTGAAAGATCATATATTTATTTAGCTAGAAGTAAAAAAATTTTGTGAAATAAATTTTAAAAAAAACGCCGTGAGCAGCGGGGCCCCATCACGGTAGTCGAATTTTCCCCTTCATCTTCGGTATTGAATGTCTACAAGCGAAATGTGATTGAAAGTCTACAACCGAATTGTCATTTTGTTGGTTTCAAAACTGGTGATGAGTGTTCGGCTGATCGAGGCTTTAAAAAAAGGTTTTAAGTATTTAAGGGCTGTATCTCAGTAAATTTCAATTTTGTGCCGAAAACAGGTAGCAGAAAAAAAGCCAACACAATTCGTACGAGGACATTCCTGCCCATGTTTATCCGCTAATTGCCTTTATGTTTTAGTTTTAAAAATTAAAAAAGGACCTTAAATAGTAAACTGGAAGGCCTTTATAAAGATATTTTTTCTTTCCAAAAAAATCCAAAATTTCTATTTTATAAATACTAAAAATCCAAAATTCCTAATTTATAAATAAACAGTGACTTTAATAACATTTTTAAATTACTTAATATGTATGTATTTCATTTGTCATAAAAGTAAGTTCACTTTTTTTTAAATTTTTTAAAATTACTATTCGCCTACTTGTATTTAGAATAAACATAATGCTTTTAAAACACATTTAACAATAGCATTCAATTCCGATGTAAAAATGGGAGAAGTGGGGGGAAAAGTGATGCGGACTCCCTACAAGGTACTAGCTGGATACTAACTGAATACACGTACAAAATTTCAGCCCTCTAGGTTTCCTTATGGAGTCTCTAGACGTGTTAGAAAACAAGCAAAAAAATTAAGGAAATATTGGCGTAAAATGGTGGGTGTAAGGGTTAAAAGTTGAAACCTCCAAAAAACAGTGTCTGGCTATTAGCTTAACCTGTACACCAAATTTCAGCCCTCTAGGTTTATTTGGGGAGATTTTGACCCGAACGAAACTGTTAAAAAACAAGAAAAATCATGTTCTTTTGGGTATAAAAATGGTGGGGGTAGGGGTTAAAAGTCGAGACCCCCAAAAGGCACCCCCTTGATACTAACTCAATCCGAATACAAAATTTCAGCCCTCTAGGTTTATTCGGGTGACCTGTGCGAGTGGTACAAACTTCGAAAACGTCGAAAATGCATGAAATTGTAGCTTAAAAATGAGGTGGGTGGAGGTAAAATATTAAAACCTCCAAAAAGCACAACCTAGGTACGAACTTTATCAACACACCAAATTTCAACCCTCTACGTTAATTCTGGGGGGCTGGGGGCCTGTTAGATCTAGCGAAAATCGTTTTTCCCCCCTCTACTCCCACCATATCATCCTAGGAAGCTGAATTTTGGATATGTTGTAGATAATTGACCGAAACATTATTTAAAACCGGTTTGGAAAAGTTTTATTGCTTTTCCGCCCCCCACCACCCCCTTAAAGGTCGGGTCCGAAAAAAAATTTGCCCAAAATTTGACCCCACTTTGATAGTATGAGGTGCCTCGAAAATGAGCCCCATTTACCAAATTTCATCTCTTAACTTCCATAGGGGGGCCCTACACAAATTAAAAGGTGGCGGGAAAATATATATATATATATATATATATCAGACATTTTTTTTTTCTACATATTCGTGTTCTACGGGTCCGAAAACGGATAGCGCCCCTACTCTCGCCTCTCGCAGCTCTTATCGTATAGACTGTATAAGTCTAATTTTTCGGAGAAAATTCGACTAAAAAAAGACTCATATGTTCAATATTCAAACAGTGATATACCATATTTTATTTTAGAACAAACTTTCAAGCACCTCAAATCGTTAATGAAATACCCATAAAATATCCAGGAAAAATTTATCCGAATTTAATTAGGGATACATGAATTTAGAGAGCGGAATAGCTTGGGACTTTTTTTAAAAATATAATTGCAGTGGTTTGATGAAGAAATTACTTCTCGACTTTAGAATTTCATAAAGATGATTTTTTTGTTTTTAAACATTATACAGTCCATGCGTCTACACAGTAAATTTCCCCTGGCCCGACAATATTTTTAAGATGTTGACGCAAAGCTATACTACGTTACTAATCAAACATAGCTGGCACGTTTACAGAAATCATCACTACACTAAAAGAGTGTGTTACCTATCCTGATGTGGAGGCCTCTGAATACTCGACATGCGAAAGCCTCTGACCACTTCTGTGCAGTAGAGATATTGTCCGTGCGTGATTTCTTCGTGTCCGATGCTGCTCACGACGCTCACGCGTGATTGTGAGTGAAAAATTAAATTACCGCCGTGAGTAAACGTAAGCGTGAATTAAATTTTATTGGAGTAAATTTTCGTGATTGCTAGAACGTATTGCCACTCACGGAAAAATTTTTTACCATTTTATTTTCTTTTCTCGGTGGTTTTATATCTTTTTGAAATGTTATAATGGGTTCAGTCTCTTATCTGGCTTCACATTTCACACTTCAATAAAAAAAAAAAAATTGACCTTTTTCGAGACCGTAATAAATTTTATGACTTTTTTTGGTAAAAATATTTTATCCTTTTAAATTTTTCAATATTTTTAAATTAAGTTAAAAAGAAGTTTAAGTTCAATATGGATTTATATGTGACGAAGTAAAAAATCATAGATCCTTGATATTGCTTGCATTAAAGTTGGGAATTTCAAAATGCCAATTAGATTGTGAACTTTATTTTATCGGCTGATTTTTCTGACATAGCAGTAATTTTATTAGGTAAATTTAATAATTTTAATAAATAATTTTTTCTTATTTGAAATTGAATTAACTATGATAAGTAAACTAAGTAAATAATTTATGATAATTTTTATAGCGTAATGATTTCCATAACAGTTAATAATTTAAAATAATTTTCTTTTTCATAACATACTTTGATGTTACATATGTTACGTCACAATACGTACGTCTGTAGCAACGTAACAAAATTACACGTCAGTAGTTAAGGGTTAATTAAACATATAACTTTGTGTGCATGCACGGGACCTAATTTTCATACAGCATGTTATTATTTTTAAAAACCACTAAAGGTAAATGAAAAAATTACTGAAAATTATTATACAGAATAATTATTCCACTTACCAAAAGCGGCCTTTAAAAGACCTTGTCAAGTATGAAAATCCGCCAAGTGTGTTAATTTGTAGAGGACAGATGACAGAAGGCAAACAAATAAGCAGGGAGGAATACAAACAGACAGACAGACTGGGTAGACTAATGGACAGACGGACAAAAAGACAGAAAACACAAACATTCAAGTAGGAGAAAATGGATATACAGACATTGACAGACAAAGGACTAGTAGACAGACAGATGGGACCGACTGACAAACAGACAAGACCGATTAACAGACAGACAGGATAAAATTAAAATACAGACAGACGAACAAGCAAACAGGAATGACTGACAGACAGACTGTAGGACTAAACGGATAGACAGACACAGAACATACAGCCAGTTAATAGGACAGGACTGACATACAGACAAGACACACGGTAAGACATGACAGACAGACGGGGCAAACAAACAGACAGACAGACGAGGAAATTTTATTGTGGAAAAAAGTATTTTATTACTTCTATATAATTATAAAACAATTCTTCTGAGTTAGGAATCATGCTTCTACTCTTCAGTGAGGACAAATATACCCTGTGACCGCGGGATGCAAATCATATGTTTTTTTTACGTCCGAAATTTTCAAGTCCACACTGTAGGTAATTATTACAGACAATTGCAAATCCCTAAAAACTAAGTATATATGTATAGTTTCAGGTAATATTTTTCTGAGAATTTGAATATAGCGGAAAAATCCAATTTTAATCCAGTTATAGGACAGTAAATAATTACTACATTCATTCTTTGGGAATTAAATTAACTATATAATTACGAAAATATCAAATATTATTAATTAAATTCTGCCCCACCCCCGTTTTGAAAATATGGCTATGTAAATTGCTCAAAAATGGTTTAAAATCGCACTACAAGTTTTTCAAATTTTCAAAGGATCAAAGGATCTCTGATTTTTTGCTGTTATTATAATTAAATAATATTGAATCCCACAGGAACATTTAATCGGGATAAGATTACACCATGTGTTAGATCAGGGTAAATAGTGTCTCTGTGTGTACTATAAATTTCATCGACTTCGATTTAGTTAGTTGGATGTGATTTAGCAGTTGATTTTGTTTCCACCGGGAACCTTCAATTGGGATAAAACTATCCTATGTATTATTATTGCTATTGCATTCACTATGAATTTCCATAATCATTTCAACACATTTTTATAATATAACTAAGTCTGACCCGCGGCTTCACCCGCATTGAATTAAGCCCCCCCCCTTGTGTCCCCCCTTCTTCCCCCGGAAACCTTCAATCGGGATTAAACTATCCCGACTAAAACAATTTCAAAATTATTACTATATATGTGTTCATAGTAAATAACGTTTGTATATTAAATTTTATCAAATTCGATTCAGTCATCCTACAGGAACCTTTAATCAGGATAAGATTAGCCTATGCGTTAATTCAGGATTAATCATGTCTGTGTACAAAATTTTATCAAATTCTGTTTAATTATTTGTACATGATTTTGGAATTTCTTTTGCATCCCCTGGGAACCATTCAATCGGGATAAAACTATTCTACGTGTTATTAAAATTCTAGCTACATGTGCTCATAGTAAATAGTGTCTCTATATTTTATTTAATCGAATTCGGTTCAGTCATCCTACAGGAACCTTTAGTCGGGATAAGATTATCCTATTTGTTAACTCAGGATAAATAATGTCAGTGTACCAAATTTCATCGAATTGAGTTTTGTTTTTTGGGGTGTGTTTGAATAATTGTTTTTGTATCCCTCAAGAACTTGCAACCGGGATAAAATTTAAAAATCGAACAAATTTAAACATCTAAACATCCAAACTTACACATTTATAATATTATTTAGATATTAATTAGTCGAATTTTCTCCGAAAAATTAGACTTATACAGTCTATACGATAAGAGCTGCGAGAGGCGAGACCAGGGGCGCTATCCGTTTTCGGACCCGTAGAACACGATTATGTAAAAAAAAAGATGTCTGATATATATATATATATATATATATATATATATATATATATATATATATATATATATATATATATTTTCCCGCAACCTTTTAATATGTGTAGGGCCCCCCTATGGAAGTTAAGAGATGAAATTTGGTAAGTGGGGCTTATTCCGATGCACAACAATACTATCAAAGTGGGGTCAAATTTTGGGCAAATTTTTTTTTGGACCCGATCTTTAAGGGGATGGTGGGGGGCAACAAAACAATAGAAACTTTCCAAACAGGTTTTAAATAATGTTTCGATCAATTATCTACAACATATCCAAAATTCAGCTTCCTAGGGTGATTTGGAGGGAGTAGAGAGGTGGAAAACGATTTTCGCTGGATCTAACACGCCCCCAGCCCCCCAGAATTAACGTAGAGGATTGAAATTTGGTGTGTTGGTAGAGTTCATACCTAGGTTGTGCTTTTTGGACGTTTTAATATTTTACCCCCACCCCCCTCATTTTTAAACTACAATTTCATGCTTTTTCGACGTTTTCGAAGTTTGTACCACTCGCACAGGTCACCCGAATAAACCTAGAGGGCTGAAATTTTGTATTCGGATTGAGTTAGTATCAAGGGGGTGCCTTTTGGGGGTCTCGACTTTTAACCCCTACCCCCACCATTTTTATACCCAAAAGAACATGATTTTTCTTGTTTTTTAACAGTTTCGTTCGGGTCAAAATCTCCCCAAATAAACCTAGAGGGCTGAAATTTGGTGTACAGATTAAGCTAATAGCCAGACACTGTTTTTTGGAGGTTTCAACTTTTAACCCTTACCCCCACGATTTTTACGCCAATATTTCCTTAATTTTTTTGCTTGTTTTCTAACACGTCTAGAGACTCCATAAGGAAACCTAGAGGGCTGAAATTTTGTACCTGTATTCAGTTAGTATCCAGCTAGTACATTGTAGGGAGTCCGCATCACTTTTCCCCCCACTTCTCCCATTTTTACATCGGAATTGAAAGCTATTGTTAAATGTGTTTTAAAAGCATTATGTTTATTCTAAATACAAGTAGGCGAATAGTAATTTTAAAAAATTTAAAAAATAGTGAACTTACTTTGAGACAAATGAAGTACATACATATTAAATAATTTAAAAATGTTATTAAAGTCACTGTTTATTTATAAATTAGGAATTTTGGATTTTTGGTATTTATAAAATAGAAATTTTGGGTTTTTTTGGAAAGAAAAAATATCTTTATAAAGGCCTTCCAGTTTACTATTTAAGGTCCTTTTTTAATTTTTAAAACTAAAACATAAAGGCAATTAGCGGATAAACATGGGCAGGAATGTCCTCGTACGAATTGTGTTGGCTTTTTTTCTGCTACCTGTTTTCGGCATAAAATTGAAATTTACTGAGATACAACCCTTAAATACTTAAAACCTTTTTTTAAAGCCTCGATCAGCCGAACACTCATCACCAGTTTTGAAACCAACAAAATGACAATTCGGTTGTAGACTTTCAATCACATTTCGCTTGTAGACATTCAATACCGAAGATGAAGGGGAAAATTCGACTACCGTGATGGGGCCCCGCTGCTCACGGCGTTTTTTTAGTTAAGTTACATATAAACCGATATAGAACTTAAACTTTTTTTTAACGCAATTTAAAAATACTGAAAATTTAAAAGGATAAAATATTTTTACCAAAAAAAGTCATAAAATTTATTACGGTCTCGAAAAAGGTCAATTTTTTTTTTTTTTTATTGAAGTGTGAAATGTGAAGCCAGATAAGAGATACAAACCGTTATAATTTAAAACAAAACGAAAAAGAAAAACAAAAAAAACAAAAAACAGAAAATGACACAGATGTCGTGGTGTTATATATCAACTGTCATATCGATGTTCTATGGATCCTTTATTAACTATATATGCGATTGACCTGATTCACGTCATTCATGAAAATATACGTGAATCACGTTTGCCTCGTGTCACGACGTGAGTGGCGTGACACGAGGTAAAATATATTTCGTGACCGTGCGTGAACATAAATATGCTCATTTTCATTTCATGATAGTGCGTGAGCTTTTAAAATCGATTGTGAGCGTGACTGATCGTGAGAGGAAAATGTGGTCATCAAAAGTACCTATATGCAATATTTCCAAAAAAAGCAATTTTATAAATTTGATGTTTTCAGCTTAAACTTGAGCTCCGGTACGTTATTACAAGTTCCGAAGGAAAATAACAAAATACCACAAATCTCGAACCAATTATTAAAATACCCCTGTCCCAGCACCTGCATAACATAGCGAATTGCCAAAGGTTGGACACTGACGGATCTCATATAACAACCTGTATCCATCTAAAATAGTTCAGCTTTCTAACAGTGAAAAAATTTTCGGAATCGGTTGAATATTTAATTTTTTACTTTTGAGTCCCCAGGACCCTGGCGGTTCTCATGTAGTATAGCATATATGCATTTAAATAATAAGTTTAACTTTTTTAAGGTGAAAAATCTTCAAAATCGGTTTATCTTTTTTGGTAGTTTATTTTTTATGCTTCTGGAACCAACGGACCCGGTGGACCTCATAGAACGTAACTTATATCCGTCTAGCAGTGAACAAATTTTTAAAATTGGTGATGTCGCGTTCTTGAAAAGTTAGTTAATTTTTATTTTGAAAAATGAAACAAATATAAATAGGTATTGTTACTTTAATAACAAAAACGACGAAGCAGATATTGTAAAGAAATCCAGCAAATTTCTTAATTTTTCTCAAATGTCAGTTCACTTATAACAATGTTTTAAAACCTTGCCTTATGTAATTTTTCCACTCTTTCCGATGGTGTAAAAAAAATTTAATCTGACCAAAAAAATGGCGAAAACTGGCCAAACTTTTCACTTCTAAAAATCGGAGGTATCGCTGACGAACTCGTCCAAGCCTTGGGCACTTTTGACCTTCTCACCAAATTTCGTAAAAATTGGATGCTTCGTTCGACAGTTATCGCGCAGAAACACACACACCACAAAAAAAAAAAATATAAATTTTAGTAAAGGTCATTTTCGGTTTCTCGACGCCTCAAAACAAATTTCTGCCATATAGTCCCGCATTCAGGTCTTTCCCTGACATCCGCCGTAATAAGTACAATTTCAAAATGGATAGTCGCTTAAAATAATAAAATAATTTAATAAATACATTTTTGTTTAAGTAAAAAAAAAAAAAAATTTTATTCAATTACTAGCTTTCCGTCCTGTCGTTTCGCCCAGGTGTCTGTTTTGTTTTAATTTTGGTGCTTTATATAATTTCGTGCAATGGGATATATTTTGGTATTTTGTATTTTTAGCCTGCAGTTTCACTTGTGTAAAATTATTCATGTTTCAATAGAATAGCTAGTTTTTAAGCTTTGAGACCTTTGTGTAAATACCCGTAATGATAGTTTCAAGTATTCTTCAGTTTTAGATCCTTCTTGGGGAATAACAATTTTAATCACACTTTCACCTTTTTCCGGAATTCCAATAGTATCTGAGGGGAAACTTTTTAAGCACCATTAAGTTATTTAATGTGATCCCTATTTGAGAGTTTTGGGGAGCAATTTTAACCTTACACCACATTCTAATTCGATATTATGAAATTCTGTAGAAAATCAATTACTTAAATAATTAATACTAAAAGCAAGTAATATTCATATTTCAGTAGCATATCTAATTTTCAAAACATTTTGTCGAGATCCCAACTGTTTCGTATGAAGCTTTTTTGGGATCCCAAGGTCCTAGGTGATAATTTTGCCCTTACATTAGTAACAAAATCATTTTATTTTAATTTAAATATTAATAGTACAGTTACCTAAACAATTCGACTTTACGTATAATTTCGTTGAAAAAGAAAATTTAAAATCTGTGACCCCGTAACTCAATAATAAAACCAAATTTCAAAATTTAGGCTCTGTTGTGCCACCCCTGGGATTATTCTCTATTGATAGACACCTCTTTGTCAAAATCCTTAAGTAACATTGGCTGTGTGCTTTTCACAAAATTTTCCCTAATTTTATATATTGATTATTTAATAATAAATAAATGTTAAAAAGATTTAGCTTTTAGTATGAAAAATATTACTTCAATAAATTATAAATTAACACTTATTTAATCGACTAATTATTTTCTTAAATAGGCTAAACAAAACATTATAATTATCTATCTATTTATTATTTAAGTTTTCCGCTTTGACGAAGTTGCCTTGTTGTTTGTAACTTGCTGCCATCTACACAATTAAGTTTGAACTCTTTAACATGTATTGTATTTCTTTCTATTTCTTTGTTAAGAAAATTAAGAAAATGTTTTCTAATTTTCTAATATTTTCTGGCTATTATTTTTTTAGTTAGTGTGTCAAAATTATTTTTATTTGTAAACATTTTATGGAGTCGGCAGTAATTTACAAATTTAACATTTGAAATAGGATTATTATTCAAAATGAAAACATGTGTTATACTTTTATATAGAACCTCTATTTAGGTAAAATTTTAAATAATTCAAAAAATTTAATAATTAATATATTTTT
Source organism: Brachynemurus nebulosus (assembly GCA_035578155.1). Lineage (NCBI taxonomy): Eukaryota > Metazoa > Arthropoda > Insecta > Neuroptera > Myrmeleontidae > Brachynemurus > Brachynemurus nebulosus. The sequence goes on along the minus strand of JAPWDM010000006.1, from coordinate 49,358,266 downwards.
TTTATTTTTTAGATTTTGTAGGGGTATTTCCATTAAATTTTAGACAATAGTTATGCTTCACAATCGAGAAATATCCAATCTTTTGTGAAGAAAGTTTTCAGCAACGGATTACCACAAATGTAAAAATGTTTAAACAGTAATTGTCGTGTGTAAAATGAGTAAAAATACTTATTAATAATTATTAATAGCAATTATGTAAATTGTATGTATAACAATGTAAAATAATTTAAAAAATATTAAATTTTATTTTTGATTAAATTATACATAATTTTAATGTTGTAGTGTGGTTCTACATGTTAGAAATGTCAAACCTATCAAACTAAAAAAAAAAAAAAAAAAAAAAATACTGCCAAAATGAATACGTCCTCTTATATTTGAGAAAAGACGAAACAACCCAAGTAAATGATTTTAAAGGCAGTTAAAAATTATTTCAAATAATGAATAAAACTTTTCATAAAATAGTATAAGTTCAAATTAAACCAAAACGGGACAAATGAGCGTACCGAGAAGTATGATCGGGACACCGGAACATGTCTCCGAAGAACGGGACTGTTCCGTTGAAAATGGGAGGTCTGATCACCTTAATTATGCCACATAATGTTTAAAATTAAAGTAAAATTAAAAAAAAAAAATAACCAAAAAATGTATAAAATCAAAATAATTCGAAATTTTATTCAGAATTACTTTTGTATTGTGCTTCGTTCTATTTGTCAAACAAGTTTTAAGTAGTTTTTAAATTAATCTGCAGGTTATAATGCCCTTGGTAATTTTGGAAAAAAATCTCTCCCCTTAAACATTACGTAGATATAATTGACCAATGTTTCAACCTTATCATAAAATTAAGTTGCAATATGCCCTTGAAAATAAGTTTTTCCACATTCGGTTGGATTTTTTCCCTCAAAATATAGGATCATCAATCATGAAAACGAAGAACGTTTCCATCTATGACAAAATGTAAGAAAACAGAGTATGTGAAAAAGTTGTTTTTTAGTTACAATCAGTTTCAGTTTTTCAATTTATTCTCAGTGTCCACCTTAAATTTTTGCAAAGCGATTCAAATTCAAAACTGTTAATCAGAGAAACAGTCATTACGAATTTTGACAGAAGCATGGATATTATAAACGTTATAAACCGTATAAACGAATAAAAAATTCAAATTTTCAAATTTCTGTCCAAGATCATATTTTAAATTTAATTGTTATAAATTGTTGATTTATTTACATATTAAATTTATCAACATGTTATTTAATATTCGAAGGCAATCTAAATATAATATTATTTTATAAATTTTTATTGAAAAATTTAAACTTATAAAATTTTTTTAAATAATTGAAAATCATAGGTTACCTGGGATATTTTTGTTATTTATATGTCAAAATGTGTCCTTGACACAATAAAAAATGTAAATTAGAATGTCGAATACATTTTTAACTTAATAATAAAAAGGAAATTTAAATGGGCGTTATGTTTTCAGCAAATTTTACTGATATTTAAAAATACCTGCATAGAATCAATTAAATTAGAAAATATTTTGGAACATTTATGATGCCTTACGTCTAGCGTCTAACTCTGACGACATTTATTGTGGAAACGCCCACATAATTAATTTCAAATTGTCATGACGTATTCCCATAGCATCTAGCGGTTTTTGAAAAAAAAACAACTTGAGACAAACATAAATTTGTTTTCTTTGTAGTTAAGTGAGATAGATGTATATCGTCGATTACTTTGCTTAAAAAAATTTTTTCATTACATATCACTCAATAAGCTTCTTTTTTAAAAATGTACCATTTTAAAAATTGAAATGGTGGTAGTTTGTCCGTATAATAAAAAAAAAAGACAACAAATATTCCTTTGGAAATTTTTTAGTCAATTTCTAACAAATTTCTTAATTTCTCTCTGGAATTAGTTTACATAAAATAATAATTTAAACATTTATCATACCTAATTTTTGCTCATCTTTACAATGGTATAAAAAAAATTTAATGTTTTAAAAAAGTTGTTTAATTATGACAGAAATCTGGGAACCCAATGTGTCTCGTTAAAGAACTTAGCCAAGCCAAGTCCAACCTCCGTACAAAATTTCATAAGCATTAAACGTTTCGTTCGAAAGTTATCGTGGCGGCACACACTCACACTCACATATATACATATATATATATATATATATATATATATATATATATATATATATATATATATATATATATATATATATATACATATATATATATATATATATATATATATATATATGTATATATATATATATATATATATATATATATATATATATATATATATATATATAAATTCTAGTGAATATCATGAATATCATTTTTGAATTCTAGGGACCTTAAAACATATTTTGTTAGGGCCCCGGGCCTAGGTCATGCCATGACACCTGCTGTAATAGCGTATTTCCAGTTATAGAAATTCGCTAAAAACGATTTTTGTTAATTTATTGAACATAACTAATAATACACGGAGAGAAAATTCATATAAAAACTACAATCGACGTGTAAAAGGCGAACTTATTCAATTTTGTACGGTAAAAATATAAAAATTATAATTGATCATAGAAAATTTTAAAATATAAAGGACAGAATATTGTTTCCGTAATATTAGCTCCGTAAAATTTGTAAAACAGCACAATAAAAAGTTCCATTGCCGACAAAAAAATATTATTTAATTGTTTTTCTTACAAAAATTACCATGCTGTATTATAATATTTTAAATGCTATCTGCTAATAGTAGAAAGAAAAAGAGAAAGAAGGTTGTGTGTGTTGTGAACGTTGTTGAAATGTACCTCACTCATAGCAAGTCACATAGCCAACCATAGGTTTTGACGACCAACTTGGTCGGACGGGTCGGACCAAGCACCTTGATCCATTAGACTGTCTTACAAGCAGCAAGCAGTGTTCACTACACTGTGTTAGAGGACGGAGATGTCACCTTAATTCATCATTTTGTTACTTCACTATCTTTAGTATTAGAATATATTGTTGGCAATCATTTTTGTATGCATCATAAAGTTCTTACACACGGAGAGAAAATTCCTATAAAAATTACTGTGCTCATACTACAATCGACGTGTAACAGGCGAACATATCCAATTTTTGTACGGTAAAATTATAAAAATTATAGTTATATTATTGTAATTTTTATAATTTTACCGTACAAAAATTGGATATGTTCGCCTGTTAAACGTCGATTGTAGTATGAGCACAGTAATTTTTATAGGAATTTTTTCTCCGTACAGGTTCGAAGTTTTTACAGGTACCGCTCAAGTAACATAAGGTTGCGGGTCAGATGCGCGAATGAAAGAGTACGACAACAAGAATTAAACTATAACATATATGCATAAGAGTGTGATAAAAGTTGTGTTAGCACATTAAATTTTACCATGCTAGCACATATTTTTTATTTTGGTCGTCGATCGCGCACGCATTATAAGAGAGCATGGTAATTTTTCTGAAATTTTATCTACAAAAATTATATGTTTTTCTCTCCGTGTATTCTTTCTTCAAAATTGTTTCGCTACGATTTTTTGTGATTAACTGTTAGGTAGATATCTAAAAAAAGTATATATTAATATATTTCATATTATTTTAAAAGTTACTAATTTAACAAAAATAATGAAATTCTAATTTTCATTCATAATAGCTATCAAATTCACGCTAATTAGACCACCAAATATGTGCGCGTGTATTCAATTAGTACACATTATAGGCTACACTTATACTTTGTAAGTATATTTTGCGTGCCGAACACTACAGATATTCAAATTTTTTGAGTTTTGAAGCCGTAAATATCAACACAATCGTCTTTATATCATAATTATTTTTAAATATATAATTTCAGATATATGTATATCTAACTTGTATTACAATAAATGTAAATAAAATACAATAAAAAAATTATTTTTGCTCTAGTAAATTAATTTTATAAAAACAAGGAATATGCTTGACTGATTTAAAATAAAAATTTTCATATTAGAAACAAAAATGTTAATTTAATTATTAAATTGTAACGTCCGTTGTAACATTGTTTCTAGTGCGTGGGGCGGGTTGTTATAATTTACATATTTATCGACACCTGATATGAATAACATTGTAACGCAAATTGAATACCACACGGTTTCACCTATGCACAGTATTATACCTAGTAGTGCTTTAAAACTTAGAGAAATTTCTTCTATCATTTAAAAGTGGACTGTCAAATAAACTAACTAACACACTAACATCGCAAGTAAACTGAAAGCTTTTAAGCTGAGCGTCCACTAGGTTGGAAACGCGGAGCGGCGCAATTCCGCTCTTGGAGAAAAATACATCTGAATAAATGCAAGTTCGTCCACTATGTCGGCAGAGCGGCGCTCCACGATTTCTAGTGGACGCTCAGCTTTGAAAATAATTAGATTCAAGTTGAATTTCTACAGTAAGGAATTTGACTAAATTTATGAAACAATTTCAAAATACTCATATTTATGCATCAAGCATGTGTAAACATATTTTTAATTTTTAAAAATATTACCAAAAATCATCCGAAAAAATTAATTTAATACTTTTTTTTCAAAATTTGGCTGAAAAGTCCATTATTTGTCAGGCTGCATCGTATTTTCTAAACAGCAACAGGTATTTTGAGACTACAAAAAAAACGACTTTATTTGTCCAGCTTTTATTACATATGTTTGCGTAAAAATGATATTTGAAATAATTTATTTTAGCTGGAAAATCAAGTTAGCAGTTTTACAATAATTTCTTAACGATTCTTATAGCCACGACAGTCACGTTAAAAAACAAATATTAATGGAAAATTTAAAGGTAGTTTAGATACTGATATAAATATTTCAAATTATTGAAAATAATAACAAATAGATATGGATCGCTTCGCACAACTGTCAAACAACCAAAAATTTTTATTTTATTACTTTTTAAAATTAAATGACAATAAACAAATTTAATTTTACCGAGTTTACTAATAATTTTTTCACTTTCGCCCCAAAAAACAAAGGTTAGGCCAGATTTTTACAGCGAAAGGAATGGATAAAAATGGATACAAAAAATTTTATTGATTATTTCATTGAAAACAAACACGATAAAAATTGAATATTAAGTAAAAATATGATTTATTTTATTCACTACATTGTCTTATCGAATTCGATTGTAATTTCTTATACTTTTTTGGGGGTAAATATGTGTATTTTACAACTTAACTTTTTTGCTTAAAAGCAATTTATCTAGAAGAAAATTGAAAACCCAACTACGCAACTGTTAGATGACAGTTTTTGTTAAATTGACGCTATTATCAAAAGGGTGGAGCGTAAAATTTGTTCTTAAAGAAAACCTTTTTCATCGCTTATACTATTTTATATTTGTTTTACACTGAAATACTCCTGACGGATATGTATTCAATTTTAAAAAATTTAAAATCAGGTTACAATTTTATTGATATCAGGTGTCTGTAAGCGATAGTTATTGTTGATAATAATTAACAAAAATTAAAACAATAGAATCTTTTTTATTATTTTCTTAGCAAAAAAAAAAAAATACATATTTATTATAAGTATTTTTAACTTCAATCAGATGCATTAATTTTCTTTAATTTTAATAATATACGTAAATGAATGTAAAAATTATGAATTTTTTCTACATTAGTAGTTTTTATTCAATGAGATATTTAAATATAATTATATTATCATTATTTTTATAATTTTAATTATAATATTCTACCATTAGAATATAAATTTGATGTTCATGCATTTGTTATCTAAAGGGGCCTACAGACGATCAACTTAGTTGAAAACCGTGTTGTCAACTTACCGTGTTGACGACAATGTCGAACGTCTGTAGGCTGGTTGATGGTTGACATTTCATGTTAATGGTTGAGATGAAATCAAAAACTTTGAATATTCTATGGGCGGAGCTTGATGTTGACAACATTGTTGTAACATCTGTATGGAGGTTGACAAAAATTTTATAAACATCAGTTGTATGTTTGAAGTTGTACTGTCAAGATCTACGACTTTATTATTTTAATTTTACTATACGTTGCCGTTTTGGCCAGTTTTATTAGTGACCGACCGAAACTTTTGTTTCGGTTTCGGCCAAAAAATCTAATTTCGACCTTAGTTTCCGTTTCGGCCGAAAATTAGCCGAAACTTCGGCCGCTCAGTGTTCATGAATTGTTGCGCTACACTAAATTTCAGCATACTGTTGAAATTTTAAGATGTCTAAATAATGGCCAAAGTTTCGGTTTCGGTTTTGACTGCAAATCCTGTTATTTACTTTTCCTTGTTTGTTCAATTAAATATGAGCAATATACCAAAAGTAAAAATTTAGGTAGATTTTTTAATACTTTAAGAGAATAGGGAATATGCTTGTTTTTAGAAAATTGTGAAACATTTTTTAGAATATTCTATACATGTCACAAATTCTTATGACAGTTCTTTTTGTTTGATTAATTTTAGTTTTCATAACGAAATTAATGTAAATTATCTACCTTAAATAAAAATTCCGCCAAAACGGTACATTTGAGCAATGAGCGATCCTATTGGTTGTGACGTTTAATGTATAAGTTAACCAAATATGCCAGATATATATACTGAATGAAATATGCACTAAAGGTATAACATAGAGTACCATAAATAATAGGATACACTCTATAAACTTTGTAACTGATACGAAAACATATATCAAATAGAATAAAAATTAATTTTTGAATATTTAAAAATATTTTGTAACTTGTCACAATCAATACTTTATTGTTAAAATAAATTGATTTAGGTAACTAGGAAAATATTAAATATTGGTCATTATTTTTTTAAAAAGGAGTTGCTATGAAAAAAAAAATATTCATTGATTTTAATTTTTGAAAAAATTCGTAAGAGGAAATATTCTTAAAAATTAAATTGAAAATTAATTATTTAATGCATTAACTATTTAACATATTTGCTAAATTTTATTCGTCAAAAAAATTAAAATATTGGCTGATATAGAAAGCAGTGGAGAATAAACGATTAGATTTTTGATATTATCAGAAGCAGTGCCATCTACAGAACGAATTATATAACAATGCTGCTGGCCTGGGTGGTAATAACTTTCTTATTTTAATATATTCAAGTGACGTCAGCGCGCCAAATTGTGATGTTCAAATAATGATAATGTAAAATGAAAAATCATTTTTTTATTTTTCTGAAATAAAGGCGCAAATTGTACTCATAATATATTTTTGTGATTTTTTGACATCAACTTAAACTATTTTTGAAATAAATGAAAAACATGCATATTCCCTAAAGATGATTATAAAAAAAAAACTGAACCAGATGCCAATGTTGATAGCCTCAAGAAAATATTAACAAATATTGTTCATTGTTAACTAACAAGCTATCTTACGTGATTACAACCGTAAAATATAATAAAAATCAAATACAATAATAGAAAAAAATCGCAACAGGAATAATCCAGCTAAGCCGACGACATGCACGAAAATGATGTTTACAACTTGGTTGCCAACATTCTATTTCGTCTGCAGCAAAAACTGACAACTTATTGGTCGATTCTGTAACTATTAACAGTCTGTAAAACCTCTGTTAGACTGTTAAATTACAGAATGTTAAAAAATGGTATTCTGTACGCAATTTTTAACAGAAATGTTAGCTAACATTCTGTTATTGCTCTGTAAACTTTACAGTACTCAAAACACTCGCCATAAACTTTACAGAGCTATTAAATAGGCTAATTACTATGGATATTATTAAATATTGATAATTTTGATTTTTGCGTTTTTTATAAATTCAATATTTTGACGTTTTAATTTGTCATTTTTTGAATTATTTGATATCCGTAAGTATGTGATCATAAAGTATTTTTTGTAGTAAGAAGACTGTTGAGGAAATAGTGCAGTGTTCTTAAATCGGATAGGATGTAATTTCAAATAAAATAAATTTATTATGAATTATATTTTTTTTTATATACAGTGAATGTTTTCAGGACAAAATCGCACTGACACAATTTGTCCACATGAAGCGTTTTACCTTTTCTCGACAGTGCTTCAGTTATTTAATGTATTTCAACAAGTATTCTTATTCATAGTATTGTCAATTCTTATTTTGTTGTCTACGTATTTAATGCACAATGCATTGTCTTTTGATAGTGAATAAGCGCTCCTTACTTTACCTGTTTTCACAATTTTTTTTTAAAAAATTTTTATCCATAAAAGTGTCAATAATTTATGAAAAATTTTCCCCAGAGACTTGGTGGGCTCGAAGTATTTCTGAAACTATCGGTACCGATATCTACGGAAAGCTCTGATGTGTGTAAATTAGATATCGAAATTATAGCATTATAGGTACATATGCCTATTTTACCATTTGACGCGTGGCCTGAAATATTATAACCATTATAAGGAACTGGTTGTCTAGAGAATTCCCGAATATCTAATTTAGAAATAGCTTAACCCATAATCATGATAATTTTACGTGAGTTTAATATACACGGGTAATACACATAATTTATCTCTCCATTTAACATAAATCGCTATAAAAGAATTAATTTTTTACATTTTATATACACAAATCCATGGTAATTTAACATAAATAGTTCAACAACAGTAGAATATATAAAATGTAATTGACATCTTAATATAGTGTCTTACAGAATACCACATTTTTAACATTCTGTTAAAAACAATTTTACAGAGCTCTGTACTGCAAAATAACAGTCTGTAATAATGTAGTTACAGAATCGACCCATTAGTTGACAACAAAGTTGTCAACTAAGTTGATCCTCTGTAGGCCCCTTAAGAATCTAATCCATAACTTTGAATTTATTTATATTTACATATATTTTACCCTTATTTCATGTTGTTGAAAGTCTGCTATACAAGTTTAGTGGTGAATAATTTATTATTATTATTATTATTATTTTATTTTATAAATGCAAGAATATTTACTGAATCATCAATAATTTTTTAGTATGTAAATTATTTTCTGTTGACCATTCGGGGAAATTATTTAGGTAAATATCTTATCTAAGAATAATACGAATTCATGTGTAAAACTGTGATTAGGCATAGTAATAAATGTAATTTCTTAATCCTAATACAAGATTTTCAATTGTAATTTCAAAGAAGTTCTTAGATTTTTTTAAATTATAATTGTAAAATTCATTTAAGAGAGGTTTTTCGAAAAAAATTGTTGAAAATACGTACGCAGTAAGTTGGTTTTCCGAAGTCAATAGCTACAGTCTTTTACAATTTCCGAAATAAAATAAATAGCACATGTTACTTCCTTATGTAGGTTCATTCACTCAAGTATGTGTTACTTGGTATGGGCCGTATGTCGCGTCAAATAGGCTATAATATTTTGTTGACGGCTTAAATTTTTAGTTTAGAATTCGATTTATAAAAGCGATAAAATTAGGAAACCAAGACAAACAAAATAATTTCATTTAAAAATTCTTTGGGCGTGTTGCTATTTGTACATTTTAAGATTTAAAAGTGAAAAGAGGAAGCTTAATTTTAATTCGCGTGGTATTCCGTCCGATAGGGCATTTTCTAGTACATTTTTCGTTACTGAACTGACAAAAATATGGTTGTGTACACACCCAATATATTAATTAATTTAGGTACTAATTAATTTAATGCCTTGAACATATAGGGTAGGGCGGGGTAAAAAAAGACACTGCTCGAGTGGGGTAAAAAAACGACATACTTATCTTAAAGTCAACAGTGTTAAATTAAAAAATTAAAAAATATTATAACAAAATACGTTAGTATTTTAAGCTGTCTGGGCCAAAAAATTATTTTTTAGAGAGGCCTTTATAACATAAAAAAATTTTCTCTCAAACCTCTATTATTCATGAGCGAAAAACTTTCATTCCGCGACGATAAACTTTTTCAGTAAGTAAAAAATCTGGTAAGATAGAGTGCTGTATTTTTTTCTTGTTATTCTACATGCTTTAGTAATGTAAAGTACAAAGTATTATTTAAATGATCCATCTGATTGTAATTTTTTTTATATGTTAAAAAAAGAAAAAAATGGGGTAAAAAAAGACAAAACAAGGGGTTAACATTTAGGAAAATTTAAAATTATTGACAAGGATTTTCATTTTAAAACTATATAATGGCATGTTTATGTATATTTTATGGATGAAAAAAATACTGATTCTTCAATAAAACAATTTTTTTGTTAGTAAGGAGACGGTTTTCATGGATATCAATTTCAGCTTATTCGAAAATTTGTATTTTTGACCCATGAAAATTTATTTGTTTTTATAATGTATAACTATGCTTTACTGCACACATTTAGTATTTTTAACTCGTTCATAGATTATTTGGATTAATTTTTTTACCTTATGTAAAGTGGAGTAAAGAAAAGGCAGCCTCAAATTAACATAAGTATTTGGTTTTTTAATGAGCTACAATCAATTTTTTATTAGTTGTAAGTTTGTGAAATAAAAACTATTTTAATATTTAAAGTCCAAAAAAATTTCCTATGAGTCAAGCTTTTGCATCAGTTAACTTTTTCTGACTTTTATTACTGCTTAATCTTAACTAAAGTTTTTGGTAACATACGTAAAATTTAAATATATCTATAAAAAATTTTGTAATAGAGATAGAATTGTGAAATAAAAAGTGTTGTACTGCTAACTATTTACCCAAGCTGTCTATTTTTTACCCTTCCAATCATGTACTTGCATTATCCTATGAGTTAGAGGTCTGTCTTTTATTTACCCTCCACTGTCTTTTTTTACCCCATTTGGCGGGTAAAATAAAGACAAGGTTTTTAATTTTTATAGATTCATGTCATCAGCTTGAGTGAAAAAACATGCAAAATCTCAAAATACAAACAATTTAACAGCATACAGTATTTTTTTGTCTAAAAACTCAAATATTTCCTACAGGAAAAATGAAAAGATTTGATCTTGTCTTTTTTTTACCCCACCCAACCCTATATGAAAAATTTCATTTATTTAGGTTGAAAAATGTGGAAATGTGTACGATACCATAAAAATAAATTGTCAGAAACATTTACGTATGTTAGTAATTAGAACACTAGATTGATAAAAATTTTCGTAAATTTTGTAGGAATTTTTTTTGCTCATTTTGCATACCAGTTTTCGTATGTTTCTTTTCCAGTTTCACATAAAGTTGCAGTAAAAATAACTACTTTACTGCAAGCCTCAATAGGACTTCTTAAATTTTCATATTTACATCAATTTTCGCATTGGCCTGCCATATTTGGCACGTTGACTTCATCCATCAAATACATTAAGATTCAAAATTTTTATTGGGTTATGATTTATGGACTATATATAAAAATTTTATATCAAATTTTATGATTTATTATGCATATAGAAGGAATAATGTATTTTTATTAATTTATAATCGAATTGTAGTTATACAAATAATACCACATACATTATGCAATCTTATCAAGAAAACAATTAAAATAACAAAAAAAATAAAATATTATCATTTTTGACAAAGGATTATAAAACCATTTCAACAATAAAATAATAATTTTATATTTTATTATAAAAAAAATTTCTGTTTTTCCATTAAATTGGAACAAATATTTTTTTAAAAATATTTATTGTGTATCAAATATATAGGTAGCTAATTAAAAAAAAAAAAAAAAGTCAAATAGTAATACTAAAACTGTAGGACAGAGTTCATTAAAATTTTCTAAATTACATTTGTGGTGCTATAAGTTTTATTTATGAATAATATAGATTTATTGAAATAATGAAAATTTCCAAGTAGTCACTGATTCATTACTTATTTGAGAAGTATTGAAATGAAATATAAGCCCTACAGTGAAAATTCCATTCTAGACAAAAAGTATTAATGAGGAACAATTATAATAATCGTCCTATAGTAAAAGATAAACTTAATGTAAGTTGTTCCTGTGAATTTAAAATATCGAAATTATTTACGGTGTGAACCTTTAAATTAAAAAGGGTGTTCATACATTACGGTGACTGCAACAGTTACCACTTCTTTTAAGCCTCACAAGGGAAAAAAAATTCATAGAGTACTAAAATTTAACTGTTCTCTAGAAGAAAAATGGCTTTTTTCCACTTTGAAATTAAAAACAAGCGAGAGCTAATGCCAGAATATTTATTTAATTTATAAAAAATTAGAAGCGATAGATAGTAACATCAAAACGTATCATTTCCAACAAATTCTCCATTATTTTAACTCTCATTTTCATTTTCCTGCCGACGGAAACACTTCTACTTTATTCTTCTATTACTTTCGAACTTACATACTAATTACGAATGAAATAGAAATGAAATAAACTTACCGGTAAATATTCGTAAAACTTAAACCAACAAAATTCTAAATTAAAATCAAAAACAAACAAAAAATTCTATTCAAAAAATAACACAAAGCACTGCATCCTCAATTTTTAAGAATCACAATACAAAAATATTTTTATATGTTCACTAATTATTTCTTGAGTCATTCGTACTACAACTCGAAAAATTCACACTAGGAAATCTACATAAAAATACTTTTCGCAAAAGAACTAAAACACAATAAAACACTTTGAAAATAATTCGCCGTAACTGTTGAGGAAAAATAAAATCATCCGGTATTTCATAAAAAAATAAACAATCTTAAGAAAATATGTTTATTAAAACAATAATTATTTAATTTTTCAGCGATCATTCATGACGAAAACAATTACATTAACAGCCAATCAAAAACATGTTTAAAATTTAATAAATAATAATAATCAACGGCACTCAAACAGATGCATAGATGAATCTTACTATTCAGTTTGCTTATTTGTTCTATCGCATTTTTTTTTTAAAACACAAGATTGTCACCTTGGAAGTAAATTATTAAACAATTAAAATATTATAATCAATTTACTTTTATAAATATTTTATTATCCTTGAAAAAACAAACTTTTCATATACACAAATTTTTAAACAGTACATTCGCGTACTAATGCCACTTTAAATCAATTTGAGCAATTAAAACATGAACCCGTATACCATTGAGCAAACTTAACTTATTAATAATTAACACTGGGACACTTTAATTTTTTTTAACTATTGCAAATATTGTTGAAGACTGATACTATGATGATGTTGATGATCCGTTAAACGACTTCCTGAAACACGTAGGGTAATGACGTACCGTGTTGTTGATAACAAAACAGTCCCTATTCACAACAACAGGAGGGAAATTGTATTTTAAAACTATCATTGTTCCCTAGCGTACAATAATATTAATAATAATAATAATAATGTTCAAAGGTTAAACGCAATAACAAAGTGATTATGAACATAATTATTAAATTATTCTGCTTTTAGTTAAAATAATTAACACAGATTTTTGGTGTAGTTTAACGAACACACACACTGTTCCAAATTTATTGATTCCTTTCACTCCAATTATTATCCGATAAATGAAATCACCTGTGCTGCCTGCTCTTCGTCACTGATCATTTTAAATATCAAAACAAATAAAATTATTTATACGAGTGTTTATGTTTAAATGCACATTTACTTGAACAGTTTCAACAATCATTTCATACAAGAATAAACACTTCAAAAAACAAAATAAAAAAAAAAAAACAATAATAGTAGTGAATGAGACACAACAAAGAGAACAGAACAGTTTTTAAAAAATAACGCACGTGAAAAGTTTATTGTCAGTCCCCAAAAAAAATCACGTGGGTAATCTGTCTATCAAACTGTTGACAGCTATAGTTGTGGATGGAGTGGTGTACAGGTAAAAGTGATTGGAATTCTTTTTTGTCGGACATCAAGGGGATACCAGCCAAGTGCCGTTATTGTTGTTGCTCTATTAGCTGATGAGGGTGTTTTATTTGTGTTTTTTTTATTATTTTATTTATTTACGTGAGATCAAATTTGAAATAACGTAACTCAGACTTTGCTGCGTTCACCATAAAATCAGTTCTTGTACTGAGAGAGATAGAACTTTTACGTATTAGAGGTATACAATAGCAAAACATATACGGAGGTACTTGTGTCTTGTACATATGAAATTACTACAGGTAAGAATGGACTGTGGCGACTTCTTTCTTCATCGTGTACTCTTATGGAGGGGGCTTTCCTCTCAAGACTTGTGGTATATATGTTGTAAACTTTTATATTGTTACTGTTTAATACTCGTAAATATATTATATTCATCCACATATATGTATTTATATAATATGTGGATGTTATATGTAATGGTCAAGCCAACAGTGGATGACGTTTAATTTACAAAGAGGAATATCATCTTCGCTGTTCGATCTTTCAGTTTCTTTCGCTTTATATTCATGTTATTAGCCGAAGAAACGGAAGAAATTCTCTCGCGCGTTTACGTACAAGACAACAGCAACCTCTCCCCGGGTCCATTGTACTTTTCATTCTTGAAGTACGATCTCCACATATATAGATAATGTGAATTAAATACGCATTCTCAAAACGTATTATTTTAATAATGAAAGAAGGGTGCCCATTTTATATGTGATTTTAGACTCCGTTGTATACACAAATGAAATATCGGTCAAATAAATGGCTATTCATCACTGTTCAAAAATGTTAATCGTTAATGGATACTTTTTTGTAAGACGAAGCAAAAGTTTCCACAGAGAGATTTATGTTGGGAACTTCTTGTTAGTTTTAAAGATAATGCACCTGTTTCAAAACAATTTTTGGACCTAATTGCAACTTCCTCGATATTAAGGCTCTTGTATGTATATTTGAATCATAGCGTACTTTCATCCGCAGTTAGGGCACCTCTACAATGAAGATGGTAGAAACTATTTTTTTCTTTTTTGGTCAAGTTTCTTAGATTACGATTACTCTGGATACAAAATTGTACGGAAATTTATTGACACATTACATTAGTAAGAATTTCTATTTAATTTTTGCTACGCTTAATCGACCCAACTGTCGAATTTCATTTATTGGAGACCCAAGTTATTTAATTCTTTATTTTGAAAAAAATTCCAAAGTGTTAGAATAAAAAAATACTTATTAGTGGTTAAAGTGTAAAACTTCGTAAGTGTTATTTTTACACATTTGATATGTCTCTAGTAGCTGTAAATGTAGACTGTTGCTTACCAGGGTTTTGTGAGTTAATACCTAGCACTATTGTGAAACTCTTACAGGCACGTATACAAAGGATCATGACCACCCTCCTTTCTCGAGAAATGAAAATATACACTAGATTTTATTTGATTTTGAACACCAAAGTGGAACAATTACTATAATTTTATGATAACTCTTACAGACCTGAAGCTAGGAACCTTTGAATTTTTACAATTCCCTTATTAAATTGACATTAATAAAGGTCCAGAAAAGACAAAAAAATTGTATTTTTATTTTTTGGAGGAGAGTTTGGGGGGGGGGGGGGTAGTGTTACAATTGTGCAGTTTGTGCAGTTTATGCAGTTGATGCAGGAGCCAGTTTGTGCAGTAGTGTTAAGACTGAACTAACTGGGTCCTAGTCTACATACCGGAGCACAAATAAACACAAATTTGTAGAATAATTCAATAAAAACTAAGATCAAAACTAATAAAATCAGTAACTACCCTCAACAACAATGACAAAACAAGACAATTACCTAGTAATAGGAAACAGTGAGGCCAAAACTGTTACAATCATGTGAGGCTGGTCTGACCTCTTCCACGCACTTTCTTCCAATTGAAATAGCATGGAGAACGAAGTGTAAGAATTGTGACACCCTGGTCTGTACGGGATAAGTATTATTGAGTTAGTTGGCGTAAGAGATATGTGCCAAATTTTTTGGTCAAGTGAACTGATTATGCCTTTTTTGTGTCGCAACTTTATTTCAGAGGGAAATTGTTTTTATTTATTTTTTTGAAAATGAAGCCAAATTCTTTTTAGTTCTTTCATTTTTCGTGTGACCATGGAATTACCACAAGATTTATAACGTTTAATACTCACTGTTTATAATGATTCATACAAATACCCCTAAATTAATTTTGGTTAGTGTTGAACTTGAGGTGCCAAGGATGTAATGTGATTAGCATTAACACTATTTAGAGTTAGGTCATTGATTCGCTCTACTCATTTCTTGTTTCTGTTTTTATATAAGTCAGTTAAGATAGTATAACCAAAAAGGAACTGTTATCAGTCGTCAAATTTAAATATCAACGTGATCGATAATGGGCTCGATCGTCTCTATTGTAGTAGCGTTTGTATGCAAAATTACATTTTCCTGATAAATTCACTCCTTTGTATCACGTAATATTATGTATAGATCAGCATACACACAATGGTAAAGTATATAATTATATACGCTCTGGCTCTAGTGCTGGCTATAGGTAGAGGTACCAATATAAAGAATTATAGATAAAGAATGAAATGTTTAAAATTGTCAATTGTAAGAACCTACTGTCGTCTTTCAACAATATTTTATTGATAAGAGATACCAGTATTGAAACAATTGTATTGTTTTACAATTGATTATAATACAAAATGGCATATATTTGATCTATAATGTGATGGTGAAATAGTTTTCCCACGATTTATTTGTTGATATGGATTCAAAAAAGATGAATATAAATGTGGCATAAGTTTGAAAATAAATATCCATACGTTATCTCCGCTGGTTAGTCTACTCGCATTTCTAAATTAACTCGAAAAAGTCTGCGTTCTCCGCCTGTGTTACCGGTCTTTTCATCTATACATAGATATAATAAAACTGTAACGAGACCATTTCTATACATGGAACATTTTTTTGAAAATTATACTGCTACTGTAAATAGTTATCGATGCAGATATCAAAACAGCGACTTTTAAAATTTTTGTCTGTCTATCTGTTCACACATCACGCAAAAACTATTGGACGGATTTTAATGAAATTTGGTGTGATGATAACTAATTACGTGGGTCAACATCTAGGATACTTTTTATTCCGGGAAAATGTCTCATTCCCATGGGAAAATAGAAAAACCGTTCTGAGCATGTGCACACATTACGCAAAAACTATTGGACGGATTTTGATGAAATTTGGGATAGTGATAACTTATTGCGTGGGTCGACATTCAAGATACTCCTTACTTCAGGAAAATGATTCATTCCCACGGGAACATAGAAAATCTATTTTGAGAATGTGCACTCGTTACGTAAAAACTATTGAACGGATTTTGATCAAATTTTGTATGATGATAACTTACTACTTGCGTCAACACTTAGGATACTTTTTATTACGGGAAAATGTTTCCTTCCCTCGGAAACACAAAAAATTATTTTGAACATGTGCATGCATTACGTAAAAACTATTGGACGAATTTTCATGAAACTTGGTGTGGTGATAACTTATTACCTGGGCTAACATCCAAGATACTTCTTAATCCGGGAAAATGCCTCATTCCCACGGGAAAATAGAAAAACTATTTTGAGCATGTGCACACATTACGCAAAAGCTATTGAACAGATTCTGATGAAATTTGGTGTGGTAATAACCTATTGGCTGGATCAACATCGAAGATACTCTTTACTCTAGGAAAATGTCTCATTCTCACACAAAAAATAGAAAAACCATTTTGAGCATGAGCACACATTATGCAAAAACTATTAAACGGATTTTTAATTTCCCATTGGAAGTTATTGTAATGGACCCGATTCTACGAATCGCTAATTTGGACATATCTTCACGTTTCAAGGTCACTAGAATCCGAATCCATCGTTTTTAGCGTGATGTCAGTGTGTGCGTTCGTTCGTGAATTTTTTTTCGTCTCCCATATCTCGAGAACAAATGATGATATCAACTCCGGACTAATTTCATTAGATGCGTAATTAAAAAGTGAAGACCGGATGAAGCATTCAGCAAATTCGGATTAGCGGTTGTTTGTTTTTTGTGATAAAAAAACGGAATTAACTTTATTAACATAACATAAATTATATGGATTTTTTACCATGTCTTTATTATATAATGGCCTAAGAACCATCCGTGATGTTATAAAAGGCCAGTAAATTATTATAAAATTTAAAAAAAAAAAAAAAAAAAAAAAAAAAAAACTAAAGGGAAAACGAAATAAGAAACTTTGTGCGAAATATTTTTTGTGTCGCGTATCTTGAGAACAAATGATGTTATCATTCATTTGATAAGGGTGGAGCCCCCACCCTTAGGTACAGAAGGCGAAGCCCCCGGTATTGTGCAAGAAGCAACGCCTCTATCGGGAGCCCAGGGGAGGAGTCACCTGAATTAAAAAAAGTTATTCATGTGCAATGGTCTTTAAGGGCATCCAATGGGAAGTTGACAGTGTGGGTTGACCTGTCTCTCCAAATTTTTAAGAAATTTGGTCTGAAGTCATCTTATTACTTAGGTGAACATATAAGATATTTATGTTGCGGTGAAATGTCTCCTTCCCTTGGGAAATTATAAAAACCATTTTAAACATGTGTATACATTACGCGAAAATTATTGTTCTATGCAAGTTAATTATTACACTAATATTATATACTTCTGATTAATTTTATAACAATGCATGGCGCGAACGACGTCGCGTATACACTTAGGTTTTAATATAATGGAATTATGTTGGGTCAATTAATGAACAACATGCATAATGCGAGCATGCTTGAATACTCATGATAGATGCTTAATTAAAAATTTTTCGCCCGGAACTAATTTTGATTCAAACGTCAGCTGTGAAAAGTCCACTTTTCCCCGAAAAATATAAATGCAGGGCAGAATAAAATAAAAAATACATTGGCAATTTGTTTCTCATTTCGTTCAAAAATAACCTTGGCGAGCCAAAAAGATCTTAGTTTCTCAAATTTTTACTCTTACTTGTTGCACGCATACATTTTTTTGTTACGCCCCTTTTTACTATGCGGCGCTCTGGAGCGATTGCTTCATCTGTTTCATTATAATTACCCGTCTGCCTCATGATATTACTCATATCATAAATAAACTGTCAATTTTTGAATGTATTATTGACTCATATCCAAACATTCAAGTAGATAATAATTACAAGTGCTGATCAATTGATCACATTCTCTTATTATGTCAGATGCACAATATAACAAAGGAATTATAAATTCTTTCAAAAATTGGTATTTTGTTAATGATATGAGAATTCTAACATTTTGAATTTGTTAGTATGCTCACATTACGCATGTGGTCTAATTATAACAAACTTTGATATCGCGATAGTAGGGATTGAAAAATTCTGAAAAAAAATGTATTATCCAGCCATTCTTTTAAAACCTACCCTTTGCAGTTCGCTCCCGCGGTCAGATTTTAATCTTATCTTGAAAAAGGATCGTAGGTTAGTTCGCTTCCGACCTGATATCTACTAACAGGTAAAATTAATTACTTAAAAATAATCAAACTGATACATAACAGCCATTCTTTAGTTACGGACATGACATTCTCACGCACATTTACACGGCTTCTCATAAGAAAAAAAATAGAAGTTATTGTTTTCTTATAAATTTTCAATATCTGCTAAGCAGATAGACAAATGTGTACACAATATTTGTACTGAATATACAATACATAACATTATTAGTTTTAATGCTAGAGATTTGTTACGGACGCGACAAAAAGTACTTTTTTGTCACGTCTGTAACACAAACTCTGTTAGCTATAGCATTAAAACTAATAATGTTATTTATTTTATATTCAGTACAAATATTACATTTGTCAGTACACATTTGTCTATCTGCTTAGTATTGAAAATTTATAAGAAAAAAATAACTTCTACTTTTTTGCTTATGAGAAGGCGTGTAAAGTGCGAGAAAATGTCACGTCCGTAACAAAAGAATGGCTGTATCATGTAATTTGGATAAAATTTGGACAAAAAAAAAATAAAATAATTAGGAAAAATCGACTGCCGTAACAAAAATTAAAAAAATTTCAGAAACAAGTTATCACTGAAATTTTATTTGTCAGGCGTCTATTAAGACATGTTCCTTAAAAAAACTGTAACCGACTATTATAAAAATTGAGCGATAACTTACATTTTGACTTTTTGTTTAAATTTTTGTTACAGTAGTCTATAGTTTTCTTAATTTTTAAATTACATATTTGGTTTCTATTTCACACATTTTAGTAATAATAAAAATAAGAAAACTTAAAATTTTGCCAATAAATTCAAGAAGTGAAATTTACTGATCCTGTGTACAAAGTGATCCTACTTTATCAGAAACTATTAGTAAATTATGAATAGTTTAACCAAAATGTGTAACACCATTTTTGTCCTAAAATGTGTTTGTCAAATATCGATTTATAAAAAAATTATATTATCATTGTTTGCTGACAAAATTTACAAATTAAATAAATATAACAGTCCAATAGCCATAATTTTAAGCCCTATCTCACTAAACATTAATTTTAGAATAGATATAAAGAATCTTTAAAAAGAGATTCTTGTAGGGATTAGCGAGGAGAACATTTGTACAAAATGTGAACTCCCGAAAATGCTTTTTTATATTGTTTAAACAATATTGAAAATTCATAAATAGTGTTTTTTTACCTTTCACCGCTTACGTAGCGAAAACGGTAATAGATACATTAAAAAGTGTTAAGACCTTTCTTGTAGGGAATCGAATTCTCTACAAAAACGTCAGCGAGAGCACCCGTCTATCTTATATACAGGTGAAAAGATACAGCGCTCCAAACGCGCACTCAAAATTCACTTTTTCTAGCGTTCCGGCAGGTTGTGCCGTCCGGAACCTTACCGGAACGCTAGAAAAAGTGAATTTTTGAGTGCGCGTTTGGAGCGCTGTATCTTTTTACCTGTATAAGATAGATAGGTGCTCTCGGGGACTTTTTTGTAGAGAATTCGATTCTCTACAAGAAAGGTCTTAACACTTTTTAATGTATCTATCACCGTTTTCGCTACGTAAGCGGTGAAAGGTAAAAAAACGCTATTCATGATATAAAAAAGCATTTCCGGGAATTCACATTTTGCACAAATGTTCTCCTCGGCAATCCCTACAAGAATCTATTTTTAAAAAATTTTTATGTCTATTCTAAAATTAATGTATAGATAAAATTTAGTGCTATTAGACTATAAATAAGTTAAATAAGAAAGTTAACAGAGTACCTATCTGAAAGAGAAAACTTAAGTTTTTTCCTCATGTTAAATCGTTAACTTCAAGCGGGGGTTTAATTGTTTAAATTTTTCTGACGAAAATTTTTCTATGTTCATTTTATCATTAATTATAATCCCAGGGATTATAATAGACACCAGAGAAAAAGTCTGAACTTTTATTCAGTTTTTTTATAACGGTTTATTAGTTTCAATTTTTGAAAATTGTACAAAATCACCTGTATATATTATATTACGTTATTACAATAATAATGAAAAAAAAGAATTACAATGCAAACAAAAGCATGTAAGTACAGTGTGAAAACTTGAGTACGGTACAACCGAATAGCATTACAATGTTGCAATCAACAACCGACACCCGAAACTTGTATATGCTGATCCGCCTGCAAATAATACATTGTTTTCTTGGCTGCCTCTGTATCTCTTTTTGTTCTTTTCGATGGTTTGTTGTTCTCTTTTTTATTTTCGTTAAAAAAAAAAGATGAAATCGATTGATGAAACATTAATAGCTATTGTCAAGTCAATCATGGATGACATGTAAAAGCCATCTATGGTCGTAGAGATTCACATCGTGTTTGAAATGTCACTAGTGTGGTCCAATCAAAGTTAGAGCGTATCAAATGAAATAAATAAAGCGAAAGGACATGTATAGGTATTGCAAGTGATCCGAATATATCGAAAAGAAGAGACGAGAGGAGCTTGCTTTATTTATTTATGAACCACGAACGGTGTGACATTTTAAACCAAAAAATCATTGTAGCAATAAAATTTAAAAAAAAAAAAAATATGATAATTTTTAAAGTTCCGAAGAAAAATCTCGAAACTATTAGGTATAGTTTTGTTGAATCTGTCTGTCATTCTATCCATCATATCTCCTAGTTTCTACATCTTTCGACCTAGAAACATGAACTTTTGGATGTATATGCCACAAGTAAAAATACCTCATATTTGAAAAGTAACATGAAATTATTTTTCGCGCACCACATCGTGTGGAATGTCGTTCGAAAGGGCTCGCAGAATGTAGTTTCTTTTTACTATTTTTCATTCCCAAGAAATATTACGTAAATTTTAATTTATTTATTCAAGATATCTCTAAAAATTTCGGAAATTGGCACTTGATAAAAGTCAATAAAATTATTTCCGCTAAGTTGTGTGGGAAACTTTTGGAGAGTTAGGCAACAAAACTTTCGGAAACTTAAACAGCAACTTAAAGTAGAATATATAGTCCTTAATAAATGAAGTTTTGTATTAAGGTTTTCGATATTAAAAAACATTTCCCAAAAATTCACGTTCAGATTGTTAAGGAAAATGCTGGAAATTAATAATTTATATCAGAAGGTTGGGTTTGAAATAATAAAAATATAAATATTTGATATTAATTAAAATGCATAAAATTATTAAATGTGTTCTAAGTTCTTTTAATTTTAAATTAATTTGGTTTATTTTAATTTCTATAGATTGGTTAAGTAGTAGTCTGACATGGATAGAATAATAATAAAAGTAATTTTTATGTAATTTTTAGGGAATAATATTTCTCAGATAACGACATGCTACTACACCCTTATAGTACGGGAGCCCATGATGCTAAATGGGGACATTCTTGAACGTCGTTGAGACCTATTGATTTTGAAAATTAGATGATATGAAGAAAAAAAAGTTATATGATGTATATCCTTTCAGTGGTGGGGGGAGCGTCTACAGATGTTCAAAAATGTAACGAAAAACTGTGACGCTGAAATATTCGAACGCGTCAGATATTGATAGTGCATATATCCCACGTATCTCTGATAACAGAAGTTTGTACAGTATAGCACCGATAATGGAAACATCAGTTTTGGAAATTTTTTGAGAGCATCAAATTAGTCAACATCATTTTTGGAAAGTTGCATTACATTTTTGATGCAACTTTCCAAAAGTGATGTTGACTAATTTGATGCTCTCAAAAAATTTCCAAAACTGATGTTTCCATTATCGGTGGTATACTGTATATTAATCCGCCGGTTTGCATGGCGGTGGTGGCCGTTTGGAAGGGTAGGAAATAGAAGAAAATAAATTTATTCGAGCTAGTCAGATATTTATAGGGAATGCTAAGTGACCCCAAAAGAAGCTCCGATTCAAAATTCTTACGATTCGGACGTAACGTAAGCTCGCGGCGGCTTTTTTAAAATGCAAAAAAAAATAATCATTTTGAAATATACTCGACCCGTCAGATTTTCATATAAACGATTCAGCTTTATGCCCGAGACGTGCTGACCCATAATCTGACGATTAACAGAAGCGATTTCCTAGACCTGAACTTGAAAAAAAAATTTATTCATTTTAAGTGAATTTCCATTTTGGAAATACACTTATTACAGCGGGTGCCATGAAAAGATTTTAGCCCAGGACTATGGCAGAAATTTCATCAAAATTGCGAATTGACAGTTCAAAACCTTTCCTTGTAAGTGAACTAGCTTTTGAGAAAAATTAAGAAATATGCTGAATTTCTTTACAATAAATGCTTTGCACCGTTTTTATCATTACAATAACAATATTTATATTTGTTTCACTTTTCAAAATAAAAATAAACTAACTTTTCAAGAACGCGTCATCACCGATTTTGAAAATTTGTTCACTGTTAGAGAGCTAAGCTATTTCAGATGGATATAAGTTATGTTATATGAGGTCTGTCAGTGTCCGGGGGTTCTAAAAACGCGAAAAGTAAAACTACCCAACCGATTTTGAGAATTTTTTCACCTTTTAAAAGTTAAACTATTTAAATGCATATATGCTATAGGTATTATATGGGATCCACCAGGGTCGTGGGAGCCTAAGAGCGCTAAAAATTAACTATTTAACCGATTTAGTTGCACAGTGTTTTGTGTAATACAAGCTAGCTAGACAAAATTATTTTTTAATAAATATAAGTTTCAAGGCCTCCTGTATTTTTGGCTGCAAACATTGCTCCGCTCAAACTGCACGTACTAAACTTTATTTACGATTTTTGTTACTTCGGCTTGTGGAAGTCGTCAGATTATATTTTTGTCATGATCCTTAAATTATTTCCTTCGAAAAGAAAAAAAACCTCGACCACGCTCGAGAATGTCGAGAGGACGTTTTTTTTCTTCAAGTTAGTAACCCCCACTCCCCACTCCCTTACGTCAAGCTAAAATCGTCAGATTATTTAAATGCACATCTTTAATCATATAACTAACTCACCTTACCTTAATCTGACGCACTTGATTATTTCTAACGTTCAACATTTTTTTACTATTCTGATCCGCTATCCTAGGCCGTCGGCCATATACAGGGTGCAAAACAAATACCTCTCGTCCTTTTGTGGGGTGACTCATAGCACCCTGTAGACACTAAAACCGCAGGAATTTTTTCGGAATTAACAGTCGCGTCACCCCTTAAAAGGATAAGAGTTATTTCCTTTACACCCTGTATATAATATATATACACACATACATGCATATATATATATATATATATATATATATATATATATATATATATATATATATATGTATATATGTATGTGTGTACATATTATATACAGGGTGTAAAAGAAATAACTTTTATCCTTTTGAGACGTGACGCGACTGTTAATTCCGAAAAAATTCCTGCGGTTTTAGTGTCTACAGGGTGCTATGAGTCACCCCACAAAAGGACGAGAGTTATCTGTTTTACACCCTATATATAGGTTTCATATATGGTGGAGGTACTCAACAGGGTGCAAGGGTATCCCCCCTTATATTAATCTGCCGAGCTTCATTAAATCCCAAAATCGCCGCTTGGGCTCCCCTACTATAGTATATAATTATATCAAGTTAAACCTAATATAGATTTAAATAATAGCAAATGTGACATGAGAAACGCTCTCTGGAAAAATTAATTGTTAGCAAGGATCAACTAATCACTAGCGTTTATTTTACCTTATAACCTGTACAAACTACCTCTCTACCCTTGCTATAGAAGTTTTCACTTCAGAAAATTTTATGTTGGTAATCTGTTTTCCATAATCGGAGAAACTGATCCCTTGAGCTAATTTATTGTGAAAAATTAACCTAAATACTATAATTCCAGGTCGATAGGCTTCCATCGACAAGAAAAATAAAAGGTACCTATAATAACAATCAGTATAATATTGACTCTCAACTGATCAAACTACCAGTGGCAGTTAAATATTAACTTCCAGATTCGGCCATCAATATATTATTTTTTGACCCCTCGTGTTTTCAATATCGTTCATAGTATACCTACCTAATAATTTAACTTAAAATAAACCTAGACAATTTAATTTATAATTTAATAGATTCTATTAGCTTAATAAAATGAAGCATTGGACCTTTTCTTTACTCTAATTCATTAGAATTTACGATTTACGATTTTTATTTGGGTAACCTTTGCCAAAACATTTACTCTTGACGCATAATCATAAAATACAATATGTGTATCGTTTACTTTCTTGAATACCTTGTAATAATAATGCAGATGAAATTTGTACCGCTATTTTTAATTAATTCATAACATTAATTAAAAAATGTAAAAATGTCAATATATATTTTATTTATTTTTTTTATAGTTGTGCATTAGAATATTATTGATAATCAATTTTTAAAAATAAAATACGTTTATGTTATAATAAAAAATGACAGATTTAGAGACATAGAGAGTCAAGAAAACACAAAAATAATGCTATTACTTTTTGATAATTGGTTGACAAGTTACTACTTTTACTTTTAAAGTGTAATAGAAGATCTACAAAATATACATTTTACACTTTCTATCGGAATAAAGCTGGTAATTTTTTTTCACATACCACGTTACATGGGATGTTGTTAGAAATGCCTCTTAAAAAATGAAGTTGAGATTGTTCCTACTATTTGTAATTTTTAAGCTCTGTTTGGGAAATATTGGGCTCCGAGCTGAGGTATTTTCCTCTCCCCTGTGTATCCTTTCCAGAGGAGATCCACGAATTTTAAAACTATACATTCCGAGCATCTACGCAGTAAGCTTGTCCAGGTATCAGCAATACTTTTAACATATTGACGCAACGCTGTACGACGTTCATGCTCCGTCGTCACTGCAAAGTGTTAAAAAATAAAGATTTTAGCACTTAATAAGAAGAAGACCCATTTGTCTTATGACGGAAAAGCCATTTTCATAGTTACAATCACAGAGTACAGAGGTACAGCAATTATCTCTATCATGAAATCTGCAGTTTGCACTTCTGTGCACCTTAGGATACTCAGCAGTCACTCTCTCAGTAGCAGTCGATGAGTGTAGGTCAATTACAAGACAATTGATTTAATTGTTGTTGGCATTGTAATATCCCCACACGGAGCCACATACATGCATTGCGGTATCATAGATATGTATGTGGAGCACGGCCACGTGACGGCCACCACCATCTCCGATTACTCACACAAATACACAATATCGCACATTTACAAAGTAAAGCAGTGCACGTATATAATATATTTTATATCTCTTACTGGTTACACTGGTTCCAGTAGTATAGAGATTGATACGTTGTCTCTACTTCTCTGTGGTTACAACAGTAAACAAAGCTATAATAATTAACCATAATAAATACACAAAAATACTGTCACTTTGTATAATTATATATATTTTTTTTCAATATTAAATACCTGAATGTATTCATATTTAGTTGCAATTTCTTGATAAATGCACTTATTTATATATGCATTTGAAAACTGGGAAATTAAAACTAACGAATCTGACGGACCTGTCTAGTACAATATATTAATCCAGTGTTTTCCAAACTGTGTTTGGCTGAACACTAGTGTTTCGAAAGCAATCATCAAACATTATTAAGACTTTCAGTCCCATCGCTTCGGCATCCGAAACCAAACAAAACATCTCCAGAGGCCGACCGCGATCAAGGATTAATTGATTAGTTTGTTACGCATTATGTGTGCGACGTTTATTATCATTCATCACACGGATGTGTTACTACTCACACAAATACATACCAACACACACTACTCTTTTGGTTTCTATGTATAAAAAAAATTAAGATAAACAAAAAATACATAAAAAATATAATTTATATTTTTAAATAAAATTGATTTGAATGTCAGTGTATATGTAGTATGTACGTATCACGTACGTATGTTGAGAGTTTTACACATACATGTTTAACTGTGTTGAATCACTGATGTTTGAATCATTTTATTTTATGTATTTGTTCATATAAAGATTTTTTTTTAAAATATTGCCGGCTTCCAGGAAAGTTTACTATGAAAGTGCTCGGGCCTCAGTATTAAAATGCCGTCGAGAAAAAAAATTATTAAAAGTAGCGCAGGAACAATTTTTGCTCATCAACGGTATTTTTGGAAAGTTTTCTAACTACTTAAATAAAGTTTTTTGTACAGTAACGTTTTAGTTACCATTCCATACAAATTTTGGAGCTTGATATAGGTATGTTCCGCGATGAATAAAGTTTGGGAAACACTGTACTAATCAATCAAGTGACCTTGAAATTTAGATATGCTTTAGTATTTTAGTATTTAAAAAATGAAATCTAAATCATTAAGACTGCTCACACACGAATTCACTGCACTGTTAAATATTCTTATTCAATAGAGAATTATGATTATAATCTAAATTCAAAGCTTACAGCACACAATTTAACATAAACCGCATTCGTACACTGTACAATTATAGAACTATAGAGTTACACTTTACATCTTGTAAACCTTTAAACTAAAACACTTTATTTGAATATGTAACTCGCATAAACAAATGAACATACTAAATATTAAATTAACAATAACGTTAAATTCGTTTCAAATATCTTTCCACAGGAACATGTTAATTTGTCAGACACATTGGTACAACTAAATTGATTGTGCTGAAACTATAATAATGAACACAAAGACAGGATATAATAGTAAGCACTCTGAGCAAAGTAACAATTTAATGTAATGATTCACATACGTATATCACAATCGACTTGTGCTCGATCGAGTCGATCCGATAAAAGGAAAAGAGCTATATATGTTGTGTTAGTTCATAATTTTCTCGAATTGATGTATGAATATATGAAAAAGGTATCTTTTAATTGAACTGAGTGAGTCGAAGTGTAGAACAATGATGGATTCAACAAGTAAAGGCAAGCAAGCAAGTGTAAATGTAACACAAAAGGTAGCGGAGTCGTGTACGAAACAAAGAGTATGAGTTAGAAAACCTCTTCGACATCACACCAGTTTGCATACAAGCGATCTATGTATAATTTGACAAGATTATCGAAGTAAAATAGATGAGAAACGTAATCTAGACGAAGCCAAGGTGCAATGCTGATATCATACTGTTACTAGCTTTTACTAAGGACTTTATCCTCTGTATCTTCAATTCTACTCAACCACTTTTAGTCACACTTACTGCAGTAAGTATAGAAATAAAATTTACCTATATCATTTCAAACTGAGCAAGTTTCGACCAAATCTAACCGACAAACAGAAGAAAATTAAAAAAAAAGTAGTTTTGAGTTTCTATAGCCCTCTAAGTCAGGAGTAGTCAAGTTTTTTGGTAAGTGACACACACAGGAAATTAAAAAACTAAAAGAGGGAAAGTATTTTTTATTAGCCTCTAACGCAAAAAGTACAAAACTTAAGATTTCTCCACTGAAATAAAAATGGTAAGCAAATAAAACAAAATAATAATAAACCAATAAGTCTATTGGGAGGGGGAAGGTCATACAGAAGAAATTTATGATATCTCTTCCCATTAGAAATTATATTTCATTATAATCATAATCATTTTATCGATGTGCTGTTCAAAATTAAATAATATTATCTAGTGTAATGCTTTTAGTACTCGTTTTCCATAATCGCAACCCTAGGGCTGGCATTTGCCCAGTTTTGATTAAGGTAGGAAATTTCTATATTATACCATACTAACATGAGATAATGAATTTTCTTTACTTTCACCAAAGTTGGGGAAATACCAACCTTAGGGCTGCGATTATAGAGGACACTTATAAGCGTATGCACACACTTGTTTAGAAATTATTTAATAGACTTCTTGCATTGAGTATTGCAAGTAGCCTGTAATTTTATTTCAGCTTTGCAGTGATAGCCTTCGTCTATACGACAAAAATAAATTCAAAATATTTGGGGGACAGGTCTACCCACACTGTCAACTTCCCATTGGGTGTTCTTAGAGACTGAAGACTACTGTACATAAATAATTATTTTTTCATTTCAGGCGACTCCTCCCCTGAGCCCCCGTTAGAGGCTTTGCCCTTTACATCATACCGGGGGCTTCACCTTCTGTACCTAATGGTGGGGGCTCCACCCTTATCAAACAAATCATTTGTTCTCAAGATATGCCAGACACAATATATTTTGGCAAAAAACTAATTTTACCAAGTTTCTTATTTGGTTTTTTTTTTGTAATAAAATACTGGTGTTTTTAACATGGAGAAACGTTCTTAGGCCATTATATAATAATGTTATGGTAAAAAATCCATATAATCTATGTTATCTTAATAAAGTTAATTCTGTTTTTTTTACCACAAAAAACAAACCGCTAATCCGAATTTGCTGAAAACTTTATCCGGTCTTCATTTTTTGATTACGCATCTAATGGACATCGTTTGTTCTCGAGATATGCGAGACGAAAAAAAATTCACGAACGAACTAACGCACGCACACACAGACATCACGGTAAAAACGATGGATTCGGATTCTAGTATCCTTGAAACGTGGAGATATGTCAAAATTAGCGATTCGTAAAATCGGACCCATTACAATAACTTCCTATGGGAAGTTAAAATACTTATTTCTTTGAAATATTCAGTGTAAATATTGAATTTCATCGTTTACATAAAATTAGGCCCGATCAAAGGACGAGGTAGCCAGAGTTGCAGCCCCAGGGCCCGGACTTGAAAAGGGTATTCGTAGCTGTTGGTAGAAGGGGAAAATGGGCTTTTTTTGCTCGTCACTTATATTTCTGGAGAAAAAGTGTTAAAAAATGTAGTTTATCCCCGGAGCCCAACATTTCTCTCTACAGCCCTGCATAAAATGTAACAAAAATAAAAAGAATGGCAACATCAATCCCCATTTTGATTAAATTTTACAAAATATTAAAGATATTGAAAAACAACCGGCATTTTCATAAATTTTTAAAGATGAAAAACAAGCGGGATATTTTATAAACGGAAATTATTTTTCATAATCCGTACCTACTTATTATTTATTTACATTTTAGTTTACTGTTAAAAGCTTATTTGTTTATATCTAAGTAGATTTTCATTTTTTAAAAGTAATTATTGCCAACAACTGACAAACAAACACATCCGTTCGCGCTTGCACGCGCTTGGATATTGAAGCTATCTGATGTGAAATTCGAGTATTAACTAACCTAACGTCCAGTATTAGGTCAAAGTATGTAGGGATTAAAACTCCATTAAGAAAATATTTAATTAATACAAAATTTTAAAACTAATTCTAGCATGTCGTATCACGAGTCTCAAAGGTTTTAATATCTCACGGTGATAATTCTAGATTGTATTGAAATTATTGAAGAAATTTGTATAGATCTATTCTTTGGTGAAGAGCATAGAACCATTAACCATTTTCTTGTACATTTCACTTGTTACGGTGCAAGTTATTTTATCGTTTGTGGCGACGAAGAGCGCAGACTATGAAGCGAATGAAATTGGGATGGGTATTGTGTCTGCTACAATTTAAAGAACACAGCATATTATACGTACATACGTACACTGCTGTACAGAAACAATGCAAGCTCACTTATGGATATTTATTATACCTATACACAATATTGCTTAATGTATTTACAGAGTAGTGTACTTATTCAGGATAATAGCTATACAGTATCATTTTCGGATAGTGACCACACCAGTAATTACACGGTTAAAAATCTTGGACTAATTTTTTAATCCAACCTTAACTTACTGAAAAAACTAAATATTAAAATACTAAAAATAAATCTTGTCCTTATATTAAAATATTTCCAATATTTTTTGATATTCAGATTTAATCTAATTATATTATTTTCCATAATTTTAACCATTTTTGATTAAAATATAATACAAAATTATTGAAATCATAAAAACCAAACCAAAAAATACTAAAACCTAATCCAAATTATATACATTTTTTAATTCCAAATTAAAGAATACTAAATCAATCAGATCAGTGTTTTGTGTTGTGTTAGTGACACGTGCATGCCCAATTTGTTATTATGTCCTTCTCACTCCAACCCATTTAATTTTCAGTATTGTTTTCTCTGTTGGTCAATTAATATTTAACATCAAGGACATTTCTCACGGAATATCAAAATATGTAGGTACATATATGTATGTATATACCTAAATGCATCACCAGTCTACACAAACAGGACTCCTTGCTTTTTCGTTCAATTATTTTGTTTATTTTCGTAACTTCGGTCGGGCTAAAAACATTTAAATATAAAAGTGCTTGAATATTTAAAATTAAAAATGTAATTTCAATTCTTAAACGTTTGTATAGTCATTGCCGTTATTAAATAAATTACTGTTCATTCGCAAAATATTTTCTTTTTATTGAAATTTTGATACAACTGACATGGATTCCTGAAATAATACTTGATATTGTTTATCAATATAAAAATTCAAATTATTTTTTAACTCAGGTTTTTATACAAGGTACGTAATATCGATTTTAAGTATAAAACGATATACGGAAAAATAAAGTATTCTGATTTTTTTTATCTATTTTCTAGGTGCGTAACTACTATGGTATCGTTTGATATAAAACATAGCTGATTTTGATAATGGAATGATTATTGATAGATGAGCCGTATCGTAATTTAGATAACGTATCTCCCCCATTTGGATCGAACTCAAGATCTACCAGGCAAGAGCGAAATGTTCTGATTTTTATTTATATCAAAATTTAAATTATTTACTCGGACAACTTCGGCGTAGCAGTCAGCATAGAATTTAAGCACTTCAGTTATGTGGTAAGTCTTTGCAAATAAGATTTAACAATAATTCTACTAACTTTCCTCTTTATTTACAGGTTTTATTCTACCATTAAGAAAAATTATAGTTCAAGAAAAAGGAAAAAATCAGAAGAATCTACTGAAAACGTTCAAGAAGAAACAGACCATGAGCTAAGCCCGGAAGATCTAATTTTTTTTTTTTTAAAGTTCACTTTATAAAATTCATTGTTTATTGTAAAAAAAATCAATAAAATGTTGGTAATACAAAAATGCAATTGAGTTTCAATATAACCTTCATTACAATATTTAGTAATTAAAATATTAGATTTTAATACAGACAATATTAAAATTTCAAACCAAAGAAACCTATCTTTTAGTACATATTTGGTTTAAATTATAATCCACCGTTACTTATTTTTAATACCTTTTGAGTTTAGAATCGTAATATACATAGTATTAGTTTACAATACAACTGGAATAAAGTTTGGTTTGGTGACTCTAATCCAAGTTCAATTAATTTTTAATATCAGTTATATTGCAATGAATTTTTTAATATAAACAACCGATTAGATTTTAATAAAATTTTGGTGTTGCCATATATGTAACCTCTGTAGATTACTTATTAATCCTATATTTTTAACCGTGTAGATTTGATGTCTTCTCATAATTCTCACAATTACTATATTGATCACTCTATTGTCTGGACCTTCTTTACCATATTCTTATTGTTGTACTCAAATTCAATTATATGTATTAGTATCAATATTGTGTCGTACATTGGTTTGACTGGTGTAGTTTAAGGCGACAAAATAGCCAGATTCACTACTTTTTTAAGGTGCTACGGAGCCAAAATTAAGTATTCTCTAAACAATTTTCTAGAATAGAATCCCTAAATTTACATCGTCACCATGTTCTAGCTCCGCGACAAAGATGTTGACATGCCATGCGTTACTGAGGGATTCAGAAAGTAATACGAGACAGTAACGATCATACTATTATATAAAGAGGTAAAGTCTGTGACTCTGTCGGTTCGTGCAACTGAAGTAATTTCGAGTGCTACTGCCAAACCGATTGCAAAAGTTTGTTCACTGGTAGATATAGGTAATATTGTCGGTTCTCTTATAGACACAAACACAAAATTGTTCCGCAGGACCCTACGGCCCAAAAAAAAATCAAATACTACTGAGATCCTAGAAAAATCCCAAAAAGGCTCAATGGCTGAGCAAATCTTAACCAAATTTTGCTCAAACAAAACTGAGGCCTTGAAAAATTGACGTGAGGTTAAAGTTACCGTCTAGTGTCCTAAGGACCCAAAAGGGTTCTAAATAAAAGCCTGGAACCAATTTGGTCCAAACAGTAGATACATAAATCCTAAAAAAAAAAAATTGCATGAGGTGAAAATTATTCCCTAAGGTCCTAGGGACTTACAAAATGCAAAAAAATAAACGGCTGGACGATTCTTGATCAAATTTGGAGATACTGTAAAAAAATTTTATTTTTGGAGTCCCCAGCATTATGGGAGACTCAAAAAATACCAAAAATTAACGGCTGGACGAAGCTTAACCAAATTTTGTTCCGAATACAAATTAACACAAGTTCAGAAATTTTCTCCAGAGCTCTAGAACCTCAAAAAAAGTCGGGAATTAAAGTGCTTTTGAAATTTTTAGTTTGAGTATCTATGAAAAGATTTCAAGGCATGAAAATTAGCTACTTTGGAGTCGTTGAGCGAACGGGCAAAGCACTGTAAAGAACTGATTTGGTTGAAGTTGACCGGCTCAGTCCAACAGAACTCAAATAGTTGGATAGCTGAAGTCTACCTATTTTATAATTATTGATAGTTTTGGGTGTAATTTATGCTCTTGAGCATTAACTCGTATCTGACTCAAATTTTTTTAAAAACTGGCAAAGAGATGGTTTTGAAATTCATTGACTCCTACATTGAGGAGAGAATCGACTAGAGAAAATGCTGTTTATTACAAATACATTAAAAAACTGAAGCAAAAAAATTGATGTGATTATTTTAATGGCGGTCAAACCGTTAATTTAATGGTTTAGCTAATATTTATAAACAAGTCTCCGTGGTTACAAGTTGGGTTTAATAAAATGGAGTCATACTTCACAATTTAATGCCTGTGGTATCTCTAGGAAACATATGTTAATATGTTCTATTCAGTACTTGTCAGCGGACTCAAATAATGTTTGATGACATTTTAGTGACTCAAGTTTCAAAAGTCTTGGATACAGAAATATATCTTTTTTAACAACTTCGATTGCATACGATACGCTTACGTGTTCAACTTTATACTCATCTATAATCTATATACTGTATTATTTTAGTCGAATTTTTCCTTGAACTGTAACTGTTTATTGATAAAGTAGGAATTTTGGATTTTTAGTCAAATTTTTCTTGGCAAAAATTAGACTTATACAGCCTATACGATAAGAACGGCGAGAGGCGAGAGTAAGGGCGCTATCCGTTTTCGGACCCGTAGAACACGATTCTGAAGAAAAAAAAGCCTGCTATATATATATATATATATATATATATATATATATATATATATATATATATATATATATATATATATATAAATCAAAACTGACTGACTGACTGATCGATCAACGTACAACCCAAACCACTGGGCCTAGAAACGTGAAATTTTGAACAGGAATTTCTTATGTAACGTAGGTGAGCACTAAGAAAGGATTTTTGGAAATTCATCCCCTAAGAGGGTAAAATAAGGGTTGAAAATTTTTATAGAAATCTGTAATTTTTTTAGATAGAAATATGGAAATTTGTGTTAGGTTACTAGTTTGAACACAGAAGTTCCAGTGCTTTTAAAACTTCATCCCTCAGGGCTTAGGGGGTTGAAACAGGGGAAGAAACTTTAAATGGAAATCTGTCACCTAGAAACGTGAAATTTTGCACAGGGATTCCTTATATAACGTAGGTGAGCACTAAGAAGGGATTTTTGGAAGTTAAGCTAATAGTCAACCACTGCTTTTTGGAGGTTTCAACTTTTAACCCTTACCCAACGATTCTTAAGCCAATATTTCCTTGATTTTTCTGCTTCTTTTCTAACACGTCTAGAGACTCTCTAAGGAAACCCAGAGGGCTGAAATTTTGTACGTGTATTGAGTTGGTATCCAGCTAGTGCCTTTTAGGGATTCCACATTACTTTTTCCTTCACCTCTCCCATTTTTACATCGGAATTCAATGGAATTGTAAAATGTGTTTTAAATGCATTATTTTTATTCTACTACAAAGTAGGCGAATAGTAATTTAAAAAAAAATTAACTTACTTTTATAACAAATGCAGTTAACTTAAATATTAATTAATATTATTCTTAATTAATTAATTAATTAATTAATTATTATACTTAAATATTAAGTAATTTAAAAATGCTATTAAAGTCACTGTTTATTTATAAAGTAGGAATTTTGGATTTTTATTATTTATAAAATAGAAATTTTGGATTTTTTTGGAAAGAAAAAATCTCTTCATAAAGTCCTTCCAAATTACTACTTAAGGCAATTGGCGGATAAGCATGGGTAGGAATACCCTCGTACGAATTGTGTTGCCTTTTTTCCTGCTAACTGCTATCGGCACAAAATTGAAATTTAATGAGGTTCAGCCCTTAAAATCTGAAAACCTTTTTTTAAAGCCCCGATCAGCCGGACACTCATCATCAGTTCTGAAACCACCAAAATGACAAATCGCTTGTAGACTTTCAATCACATTTCGCTTGTAGACATTCAATACCGAAGATGAAGGGAAAAATTCGACTTCCGTGTGGGGCCCCGCTGCTCATTGCGTTTTTTTTTTTTTTGTAGTTTATTAATTTAACCTTTTTTACAAAAATTAATCAGACAAGGTAGTTTTATGTTTAAAGCACATGCAGCTAGGCGCGTACTTAAATTATTGCCAACAATCGACTGGTAATTATTATCAGGAAAATAGAAACTTTTCAAGAACCCAAAATAACTAAATTAAATCTTTAATAACTGCCACCTTCTCTCCCTGGTTCACCCTCTATACATCGGTGTTGATAGAGAACATCCTTACGTAGACAGAGAACAACAGTATATAAGTTAGTGTAACAATAGCTTGCAAAACAAACTGATTCTTCTCAATCTTTATTCATGTCAATAAGCAATTCTTTATATTGATTAAACAAAGGGAACAAGCAACAACTCAACGACCAAGTTATTTGTGTGTTCGTAGGAGATTGATTTTGAGTACAATATGTTGTAATTACTAATTATATCTTTCATCAGTATAAACACAATGAGTATTATTTTCGGAAAATTGTTGCAGACTGTATGTTTATCCGTCTATGCATATACAAATGTGTATGTATACCTTTGTATTTTAAGTCGAACTCTAATGAAGAGAAAAATTTGATCAATATAGCATAGATAGATATTGCATCATTAGTTGGTATGAATAGAAGAAACTAAAGTGGATTGGAATAATTTCATTTTCCCAGTTTTCATGATGGTAACCTTCACAAAGTTGATATATTGACTTCCTTGTTCCGACTGAAAGAGTGACCCAAAATTTCACGCCTTTTAGGGACCTAATCAGTTCGATTCAAAAGTAGTCTATAAAATAATAGCTTAGGATGGATGATACTTTAAAGTAGGCAAAATTTCAAGTTGAGTATAGTTTTTGTTTTGGAGATGTGACAAGTCGAACCTATTACTATAGTGCCAATCTGCCAATTGACTTGTTCACGGCAAGATAAATTTGACATTCTTAGCAATCGCGTTCATTATGGTCAAAATTCTCAATTACGTAAAGTGTGTCATTTTCAATGTAAAATTTTCAAGTCTCTTTAAATCTATCATTTATATTTTATCAACAAAATTTTTCAGGTGACGTTCTTATAGCCGATTCTACAGGAAAGATCAGAATTTTTGCTGGAAATATTCAATTAATCGGTATTTTTACACTGGAGACAACAAATCTCAATAGACCTCTAAATAGACACTCCAAACTTTGTATCCAGTGGCCTTTGAATTAAAAGGTAAATGTATATTTCTAACAAAGAGTAGGTTTGCTTATACTAGTGAAATATAATCCTCTTCACTACGTCACGGTACTAATTCAGAAAGAAGTTTATGTTTTATAATTAATTTCTTTTTTATTTTTGTTTTATTGTCTTTTTTCCATTTTTTTTTAATTTTTATCTTTTTTAGTCTTCTTTAAGGGAAAAGATCGCTGAGAATATCGGATTTGCTTTGGCGTGAATTAATCAGATAACGAGTTTAACTCGTCATATCTAGAAAACAAGAACTATGTTCAACTTGAAATTTCGCCTACTTTAAAGTATTACCATAAGCTATCATTCAGGCCACTTTGAATTACCACATTTATGAGGCCTTGAAAAGGGGCGAAATATGGTTTTTTTTGGGGTCACTCTTTGTTTAATAAACGTAATCAGGTTTTAGAAATAAATTTTGTTAGTTTTGATAGCTATTAGCTAAGGTTGACCTGAATATTTATATAATATAACAGCTGAATATTCTTCTGTGAATAAGTAGCAGATAATATAAAATTTCGGTTTTTGTATTTTTAGTGGTTACCTTTCTTCCCCACGAAACCGTACAATTGTTAAGCTTTATTAAAACGGTATCTAAAATTTTCTACTTTTTGTTCATTCAAGAGTACAAAAATATTAAATTAAACAATTCTTTTGTTAAATTCGTATTGAATACCAATATATTATGTACATAGGTAAGGTAAGGTGAGCATAGAGGAAACAAATTTTTTTATACAAAAACGACATACCAATGTAATAACAATTTAGTGTATTAAAATATGTAATATGATAAATATTTTTGATAATTAGGACCCCCACAGTTTCTTATAAAAATGTTACAACAATAGAAAAATAATCGGTATGAGAATAA
The DNA here is from genome assembly GCA_035578155.1 of Brachynemurus nebulosus. Lineage (NCBI taxonomy): Eukaryota > Metazoa > Arthropoda > Insecta > Neuroptera > Myrmeleontidae > Brachynemurus > Brachynemurus nebulosus. The sequence goes on along the minus strand of JAPWDM010000006.1, from coordinate 49,320,326 downwards.
TGTACTAAAATAATTTTATATGACAAATAAACAACAATTCAAATAAAATGTTTTTGTGAATTATGCCTCAAATTACCCGTATGTTCAAAATGTCTACAGTGCGTTCTAGTTTTCGTTGGTATTATAAGTAGGTACATTGGGTTGTGATTTATAAAGATGTATCGAAAACTAAAAACTAATAAAATTGTCTTGTTCTGTTAACCAATGTTTATAAGAAAGTTTATTTATAGGAACTAAAGCTAACTAAAGCTAAACATTAGTGATGGGCTTTATAGTTACTTTTAGGTACCAGTAACTATTAGTTACTTTCAGTATAAATACTAGTTATTTTATGTAGTTAGTTAGTTAGTTACTTTTGCATTGTACCTATACGTATCTCAAATAGTACCTAAATACAAACATCCTGATACTATGTAACTATCTTATGTATGGTGAAGATCGTTTACCAACTACAAGGATTATCGGTTACAATGAAATAAATACTCAATATGTAACCGTAGTATATATAATAAGTAGTGTAATGAGTAGGCAGGACAACATAAAATAATAAAAAATCCACAACTCAGGGACAAAAATATAATTTATTTGCCATGCTTTTGTTAAGTATTTTTCTTCTTAAAATTTATTTTTTCTTAAAATTGTAAACTCTTTTACCTCAGATGTGAAACGTCTGGACTCATCATAAACTGATAAATCGTTCAAGTCAGTCTTGTCCAGAATCCTTATGAAAATGAACAAACATGCCATACATACATATTGGAAATACGTACACAGGCTAGAAGGTGCTATAAGTAACTTATACATACTGTGCTAGGTATAAGGACTATAAGTAACTAACTATTGTGCAGGTATGTCAGATATGTATATACATAATTTATTGTATAAGACATCCATGGTAACTACCTAAGTAACTAAGGGTATTCAAATGGCATCCCTAGTTAGTTAGTTACTTTACAAGTAACTGGTATTTTTTAACAGTTAGTTAGTTACTAGCCCATCACTACTAAACATGTTAGTGAATAATTTTAATTAATATTGTAGATAATTCAGGCTTAAAAAACCGGACATCAAAATTTTTGTGGAGATGCAGTGGGGATGAAAATTTTACTTTCGACGTATTCCATCGTGTGAGGTACCGCTAGAGAAGGTTTTCAAAAGGGAATTTTAACACTTTCAGTCCCACGGCTTCGGTATCCGAAAATAATCAAAACAACCGCAGAGGCCGATTGTGATCAATGTTTAAGGTATCATCACAGTGTGATTCTGCCGAAAAGTAGTCTGTCTTCACAATTTTTTTTTTTTTTCGGATGGATAGGATGGGACAATGGGGATGAATTTTTTTTTTTACGATTAATACCACTATTTGAAAATACCAATTTTTTTTTATTTATTTTTATTTATTTTTTATAATTATTATAATTATTCGAAAAAAGTGTCTTTAAAAAAGGCTGAAATTCGGTGCCCACGATTGCGGCCGCAGTTTTTATCCGAAAAAAAAAAAAATCAAATAGATTATCAATCTGTAGGTAAGCCGCTATGTTCCTATGGGAGCTTTTTTGTAAATTTGAAAAAATGATGGCGGTTTGAATAAAAGGTATCTACAAAATTTTTTATAGTTTTTCGTGTGGAAAAATAGGAAGATTTCAAGAAAAGTAAAGCTCTCATAGGTACATAGCGTCCTACCTACAGATTGATAATCTATTTGATTTTTTTTTCGGATAAAAACTGCGACCGCAATCGTGAGCACCGAATCTCGGCCTTTTTTAAAGACACTTTTTTCAAAAAAATATAATAATTATAAAAAAAATAAAAATAAATAAAGAAAATATTTTTGTATTGTCTAATAGTGGTATTAATCGTAAAAAAAATATTCATCCCCATTCCCCCATGTTATCCATCCGAAAAAAAAAATTCTGCTTTTCGGCAGAATCACACTGTGATGGTACCTTAAACTCTCTGGACTATAGAGAAAGTTACCCAGTTACAAGCACTAGTAGCTATGGAAATCCTCGAGTGATATATATTAACAATTTTGGGAACCTTGACGATCAAGTGACGTCATAATATGTCAAGTTACACACCACGTCCCAGGACGTTAACAGTTCCACATAAAGTATATTAGCCGTCAAACAGTTTTCCGTGTGAAAAAATAGGAAAATTTTAAAAGAAAAAAAAAGTTCCCATAAAAACATAGCGGCTTACCTACAGATTGATAAACTATATGATTTTTTTTTTTCAGATAAAAACTGCGGCCGCAATCATAGACACCGAAATTCGGTCTTTTTTAAAGACACTTTTTTCAAAAAATTATAATAGTTATAAAAAATAAATAAAAATAAATAAAAAAAAATATTTTTGTATTTTCAAATAGTGGTATTAATCGTAAAAAAAAATTCATCCCCATTCCCCCATCCTATTTATCCGAAAAAGAATTGTAAAAATTGGATACTTTTCGGCAGAATCACATTATGATGGTACCTTAATTGATTACGTATTATGTATGTGTGCAATACTACCACACCGATGTGTATATACTCAACACAAACACCAACACACACTACTCTCTTGGTTTCTGAAAAAATTTTTAAAATAAACAATGTAGGTAAAACCTAATAAAAGTATTTGTTTGTTTTTTTATTCATTTTTACCAGTTTGTTACCTAAACTATCTGTAGGTAATTGTCTAATTGATTTGAATGTGTTTGAATGTCAAATATATGTACATATGTACGTATGTACATGTTAAATCATTTTATGTATTTGTTTATATAAAGTTTCGTTAAAAATATTGTCGGCTTACAGGGTTGTTTAGTCTTCAGGCCTCATAGTGTTAATATTTTTTATTTTTTAAGCACCGTTTGCAAATTACTGAACTTCAAAGTGGCGTTTTTCGTTGTATCCGCCTTCTTTTAGAAAAATATTTACAAAATAGTTCTCTGTGACATAATTAAAATACTAGTGCTTACTACTGGCTTTGGTTTTAAAATAATACCCATATATTCTTCGATAATATTTTTTATTTTTAAGCACCGTTTGCAAATTACTGAACTTCAAAGTGGCGTTTTTCGTTGTATCCGCCTTCTTTTAGAAAAATATTTACAAAATAGTTCTCTGTGACATAATTAAAATGCTAGTGTTTACTACTGGCTTTGGTTTTAAAATAATACCGATATATTCTTCGTGTGGTTAAAGCAGTAAATACAATGTCATATTTGTAATTGGTTAGATTATCAAAGAGAGTCATTAGTCGGAAATTTCGAATAAATAATAGTCGAAAAGTAAAAAAAATTTTTAGTATAATTCGTCAATAAGATAAAATAATTGATACGTATCTAATTCTTAATATCTATATGTACATAACGTGAAAGAGTTTTTGGTAAGCAAAATACAAGTTCCATAGTCCTTATATAGAGGAAAATATTTAATTCAATAGAATATAAAGGAACAATTTCAATTGTAGGAAGTAAAGATGTAAAATTTTTATCGTTTTCAAAGAAAAATTATTTTTTATTTCCTAAAAATATTTTCATTTATTCTTTATTGTTGTTTAAGAAATTATGGTTTATCATAGCAAACAAAAACAGTACTTTATACAATTAGTCAATTAATAGAGCAATTTGAGTTCTGGGACCCGGACAAATCACGTCACAACCGGACCTCCAATCGAAAAATGGACGGTTGACAATCCCCGTGGTGACTCTGTTATAGATAAGAAGTTATATTAAATCTAAGCTCATGCTAAAGCTGACGTAGAAGACTTAAACTAATACACTCTGTATTATATACTTATACTATACATTATTCTGAAACACACCGTAATACTAAAATTGATAATAAATGTGAATTGTGAATTGTCTACTCGCATTGTTTTGAAATACAAATAGGAAATATTTTTGACGATAATCAAGGAACGAATTGTACATATTATCCATTAGTTTTACAAAACTAATGATATTTGAACAATACAAATCCATAATACGAATCCATAATCCATAGCCAATTTTCATTAAACATGCTACTGAATTTATAAATTACAGTTGCAGTTAGTAACAATAAGAAATATAAAAGTGTCTTTGCTAATATTAAAAATATTATTTAAAGTACCTTTGAAGATAATTTTTTGTGCTACCGAAATGTACAACAGATTAAAAGAATCATAAGTAGGTAAATACACTTGTAAGTTAAAAAATAATCAAAACTTACGATATCAGACAATCAGAGAAAGTATTATTCCATGCGCTCACTGAGGTTTTTCGCGACCATAACTTTGAGAATCACTGGGTCCTGATTCCTAAAAAATAACTTTAATAGATTAATCAACAAAATGCTCTTCGGTTCGACATAACTAGCCATAATTAAAACTTGTTTTTGATAGTGGTCGAATTTTGATACCTCAGTTAGTCCAAGCTCCGATAGCACAAAATCATACCGGATAAAACACATACACTCATACTAAACAAGCTAAATCGATAGTAACTAATGTCGACAATAGGAAATGCCCGCGAGACCTTTATGTTTTTAAACAATTTTTGAAATGGCCGAAAAAACGTCAAATCTATCTCACATAACACCTCGCTGAAATTTACATATGTTATAGCAAATTATATATATTTTACTGAACAGTCGGTCTGTCTGGCATATTTTAATAATTAATGTCGGACAGACCTATTTTAATTAGTGAAAATTTTAGGCAAATCTACCTCACATAACACCCCTAATTTTTTTCTTTTAATTAAAAGCTTTTGACATTATCAACGTATTAAAATTGGTCTGTATTGGTCGGTAAAAATAGAATTTAACAAAAACTTAAAGGTCTGGCTGGCATTTCCTATTGTCGGCATTAGTTACTATCGATTTAGCTTTTTTAATTTGAGGTGTTTTATCCGGTATGATTTTGTGCTATCGGAGTTTGGACTAAATAAAATAAGTCCAATTTTAAAAAGCGTTAGTTTTGCTAAATACAAAAAATAGCAACAAAACTGGGTGTAAGCGAATACCTCGTTCACATTGAAGCAGTAAATAGCAATTAGTAAATAAGTTATTACATTTTACTTGCACGGAGAGAAAAATCATATAATTTTTGTAGGTAAAATTTCAGAAAAATTACAATGCTCTCTTATAATGCGTGCGCGATCGACGACCAAAATAAGAAATATGTGGTAGCATGGTAAAATTTAATGTGCTAACACAACTTTTATCACACTCTTATGCATATATGTTATAGTTTAATTCTTGTTGTCGTACTCTTTCATTTGCACATCTGACCCACAACCTTATGTTGCTTGGGCGGTACCTGTAAAAACTTCGAACCTGTAAGAACTTTATGATGCATACAAAAATGATTGCAAGCAATATATTCTAATACTGAAGATAGTGAAGTAACGAAATGATGAATTAAACGGTGACATCCCCGTCCTCTAACACAGTGTAATGAATACTGCTTGCTGCTTGTAAGACAGTCTAATGGATCAAGGTGCTTGGTCCGACTCGTCCGACCAAGTTGGTCGTCCAAACCTATGGTTGGTTATGTGACTTGCTATGAGTGCGGTACATTTCAACATCGTTCACAACACACCCAACCTTCTTTCTCTTTTTTTCTTTCTACTATTAGCAGATAGCATTTCAAATATTATAATACAACATGGTAATTTTTGTAAGAAAAACAATTAAAAAATATTTTTTTGTCTGCAATGGAACTTTTTACTGTGCTGTTTTACAAATTTTACGGAGCTAATATTACGGAAACAATATTCTATCCTTTAAATTTTCTATGATTAATTATAATTTTTATATTTTTACCGTACAAAATTGAATATGGTCGCCTTTTGCACGTCGATTGTAGTGCTGAGCACAGTAATTTTTATATTAATTTCCTCTCCGGGTGTGCTTTCGATTTACTGTTTACTAGCTACTATTTCAGTGTGACCCGGGTATTAAGGCATTTTTACCATTTATTAACATTTTTGATTTAACTATACAAAAAATAAATTATTTTTCCATAACATTTTAATTCTCCTAGGAAGCGCTACTGATCTAACAATTCTAAATTGTAAATTGATCTAATACCGTGCTTTAAACTCTTCCTATTCTTTACGTAAATAGTAAGCAATATTTCTTTAGAACTATTGTATTTATATTCTATTGGATATTTTTTCTTTTCTTCAAACGTTTGGTAAGTTTTACTTGTAAAATATTCAGTCAGGCCTAGAAATGTCATGTAACAAGTAAGTTTTCTTACGCACATGTACATAAACGTACCTACATTAAAACATAGAATAGATCCAGATACAAAAACAAATAATATTTTATTTAAAACAATAAATAAAATACTTACACATAGGTAAATCTAAGTATAAAAGCTATTGTTATTACATATTTATATATTTATTTATTTTGTGTATACATAATATATTTTTTATGGACATGAACATCATTTGATTCAATTCCTTAGTAATTGTCCGATCGTTTTCATTTGTTATATACACGTCGATTCGTATGTATTTAAATTTATACCTTTAACGATACAGTTATTGAAGACGAAACAATATACTATCATTTTTTCGTTATAATAGAATCAATGCACAGTAAGTTGCCAAGTTGACTCATTGTCAAAATGTCAGTAGAAAAGAATCAATTTTTTTCTACACGGGGTATCATATCACACAAATGCTTCTCACAGTATGAATATACTACTAAACTAGGATGCTTTTTTACTCGCTAACTAGACATGTTTGTGAAATTAAATATTTTAACTGCTTTTAAGGCCACAGGCTTAAATTTATTCATTTAAGTTTGCTTATATTATTGTTTGTGGGAAAGGCATACAACAATAACTGAATTTTAAAATTTTAAATTGTTACAGTAAACTAAATAAACAATGTAGTTAAATTTTACTATTTAGTAATTAATTTTCTAGAAATCTAGATATTAATAAGTAGCCTGGTCAAATTTTTTAACTTTTACTCCGATTGCAATAAAATTTGTAGGGTACCATCAAGAAATCAAGTCGCGCAATTGCTGAAAACGATCCAGTAATTCCGAAGTTATTGTAGAATATTCAGAAACACAGACGGATCGAGTGACCAACACGAAAATAAAATTTTTCAGTAATCTCCAAAACGTAAAATGCGCGTGAAAATTTTGGAGGGAAAAATATTTCTATTTTTCAAAAGTGGTCACAGTACTTCTGCTATTTTAGGAGTCTTAGAAACTTGCTAACGACTATTAAAAAGCACCATGTAAATCTTATTACATTAACAATACTTGGTACTATTAAATATACTTACTACTTTTTTTTAAATAAATCTACATAATAAAGAATAAACGATGGTGGAGACGCTGTAAACTGAAGAATGCATCTCTCACAAGGCTCAGATATACCTAGCTCGTGATATTTTTTTTATATTTTTCTAGTAATTTTACTATTCACAGAGTTTACACACGTTAGCGGTCAAGACGCATTATGACGAAATGCCCAACCGATACACTGTTTTAACAAATAATACATCAATACCTAAACTAAATTCTGTCTAGGCACGATAGATATTACAATGGTGCGATGTGTTGCCTAATGTAATGTTTAGTAGATGACACTACATTGCTACGATAGCGATGATGCCTAGACAATAAATTGTGTTTGTTTATGTACATAAATTGTTGGTGCACACTTTATATGGAATTGTAGACGTGGTATAACGTTGTGTCACAGTTAGTTAAGTTTCATCTGACGCCGCGTTACATTCATGTTCGACAACGTGTTAACTATATGCTATAACTTCCTTTATATACTTGATTGATTATATTATTACGAATTGTAAGAAGTTGGTAGTGTGGACCTCTCAGTTCGTACACGCATCATACCACTTTTTTTGATTTTCTACTACGTTTTAACATGACAGTGTTTTAAATCGATGACAATATATCCAAAAGGCAAAATATGTATAAGTAAAATGTAATCTGCAAAAAATTTTTCAAAAAACGAAACTTAAATTTGAAATGTACGTTACAAAGAAACTGAGAGTCCTTTTAAAATTCAAATTAGAAAAAAAACCTCCGATAGCTATCTATTACGTGCAGTGTCAAAACTATGATTGAACCAAGTCCTCAAGAAGACTGAAAATTAATTAACCCTTGATCAAAACATTTGAATCTGTACTCATACTTACCCCTTCAACTGTACCAGATAGAAAATAATTTATAAGCGAATAAATAAATAAATACAAACTCTTTACATTACCTTCCTGTGCACACAAATATATCGTACTTAGTACTTAAACATATTGTGGTATGGATGGTATGGTCTAAGGTACAAAAACAAACATAGCTCTCTCACAGTGTTGTGTTGTGTGTTGTTGCTCTTGTTCAAAACCAATGAAATCATTTTTTTATTTGTTCCTTATAAACAACAATATTTATTTATTGTTAGTACATCTTCTATGTGACATTATAAAAGGGCACAACGAACAGATAAAAGAACGAATGAAACAAAGACGAGAAACGAAGATGATTGTGCTCATTTATAGCGTACACTCTGCGGCACAGAGTCGTAGTGCTCTCTTCTACTCTTACTCTTTCTTTATGTTAATTTTTTATTTTACTCTCAATTGTCAATTTTAGTTATTTGTTTCGTATTTGTATAAGAAAATTGTATTGAAATAAATTAAAACCCTTCCGTTTAATTAGGATTATATTATGATTATCTTCCATTGTTAACGAAGATAATTTCTTCCTTATTTGCACAGTTTCCAATTCTCCGATTGATTTTAATGTAGCAGTAATGGTACTCATATATACACACAGAGAGTGTCATGCTAGCATTTTTGAAATAGTGAAAATTCATAATTTAATATTTTTTAATAAAGTTACCTAAATGTGTAAATATTCTCTACTTCAGGGGATTTACCTATATCCATCGAAAAGAATCGGCGGAACTAACAGGGGGTCTAAAACACTGGGAAACATCTCATTAAGCCTGCTTTTCACATACCAATCAAAGCAACTGCTCCTAGCCAATTTTTTCATTCATTTTTACCAACTATAGGTTTTTTTTTCATCTCTGGAATTTTAGTAATTATTTTCTAAAATAATTTTGAAACTTCTGTGAAAAAAATTGTTCCAAAAAAAATTTTTTTATGGTTTTTGTTCTTGTTTCGTTGGTTGTTGACTTGATTTCTTAAAATTATTTTCAACCTGATTACAGTTTAGCCCTTGTCCCAAAAATTCCCTTTTTGCCTGATGATTGCCTCTAGTTTATCGAAACTGGTTGCTGATTAGAAATCACAATTGCCTCGATATCATTTATATTGGCTGTTACATTTTAAAAAGACAACTTGGTAGTTATCACAAACTGGTGAATTATATAAGCTAACTTTTCGGCAATCGCAGTTTAAACTACAGCTCTTTGTACAATTACAAGAAATAGTATTTAGTAGAATGTCTGAAGAAGGCGGAAGCAGAGTTTTAAATGACTTCAAAACGTTATCAATATTAAAATAGCTCCTGTAAATCTAATCATCTTCAAAACGGTTGATCCTACAAATAAAAGTCATAACATATTTTTTGTAGATAATATTCTTAGTTACAATTAATAAGATGAGATACGTTTTCTGTAAAAGTGATCGTTAAAGAGATATTCACAAAAGCCCGTTTCCAGTAATCTTCGACCCCAGCGTTAAAATTTTACCGGAAAATCAATGGGAACTTTTGACACTTCGTTAAACACTACAATATCAAGGATTATACCAAAATCCACCTTACCGGGAATTTTTTTTGAAGGACAATACTTAAGGTACCATCACAGTGTGTTCTGCCGAAAAGCAGTTAATTTTCACAATTTTTTTTCGGATGGATAGGGTGGGGGAATGGTGATGATTTCTCTTTACGATTAATACCACTATTTGACAATACGAAAATATTTCTTTTATTTATTTTTTATAATTATTATAATTTTTTGAAAAAAGTGTCTTTAAAAAGGCCGAAATTCGGTGCCCACGATTGCGGCCCCAGTTTTTATCTGAAAATAAAAATCAAATAGGTTTTCAATCTGGAGGTAAGCCACTATGTACCTATGGGAGCTTGAAATTTAAAAAAATGGGGGCGGTTTGAATAAAAAGTATCTACAAAATTTTTTATAGTTTTTCGTGTGGAAAAATGGGAAGATTTCAAGAAAAGGAAAGCTCTGATAGGTACATAGCGGCTTACCTACAGATTGATAATTTATTTGATATTTTTTTTCGGATGAAAACTGCGGCAGCAATCGTGTGTACCGATTTCCGCCCTTTTTTAGACACTTTTTTCAAAAAATGATAATAATTATAAAAAATAAATAAAAATGAATAAAAAAAATATTTTTGTATTATTAAATAGTGGTATTAATCGTAAAAAATTCATCCCCATTCCCCCATCCTACCCATCCGAAAAAAAATTGTGAAATTTGACTGCTTTTCGGCAGAATCACACTGTGATTCTTAAACTCTCTGGACTATAGAGAAAGTTACCCAGTTACAAGCACTAGTAGCCATGGAAACCTTCGAGTGATATATTTTAACGATTTTGGCAACCTTGACGGTTACTGACGTCATAATATGTCAAGCGAAACTTTACTAAGTTACACACCACGTCCCAGGACGTTAACAGTTCCACATAAAGTATATTAGCCGTCAAAATAATATGCCAACTGGACGTTTTGTTATTAAGACCATCATTGTGCCAAGGTTTTTGATAGTTAGGTATCGGCTAATTTTACTGTTGGTCTATCTAATTTCGTATTATAAGCAAAATTAGTAGACTTTACATTACTGAATGCTCGCATCCACATAAAAGCGATGCTAAATAATAATATATATTTTATGCATGTATGTGTAACATATATATATATATATATATATATATATATATATATATATATATATATATATATATATATATATTTGTATAAATACATCAACACACAAATAAGTAAAATGTATTGTATGTACATATAAGTTGTACCAGAACATAGATGGCCGGTAACATGTACTTTATTTTTTGAAAATATTCACATATATCCAAGTCCTGAATGTTGAATGTGTTGTTAAGCTCAATGCTTGCCTGTTGTTGCCTAGTGTTTGTGCTATTGTTCAACACAATGCGCCTGTCACGTTGTCGGTGATTAATTAACCCGATCGTAACAGAGACATAGAACATAGATTACAATATACGAGTACCGGAGTGTACCTATACGATGTGTTTCAACCTACTTGAAATATGTAGAATAAACATGTGGAAAAATTAAGCTCAAAATTAAGCCTAACACTGAACTGCTTGACAGGCAACGCACGGCCTAAAACGATGGGTCTATAAACATGAAATTTTGTAGAGGAGTTACTTATATAACGTTGATAGGTACTAAAAAAGGATTTTTGAAAACTCATCCCCTAAGGAGTAAAATTGGGAACAATAATTTGTATGGAAATTCGTCACTTTTGAAGTTAGAAACGTGATAATCGGGTATTTAGGTTTCCGAAGAACTTTGAAATTAAGTACCTAATAAAAAATACTTTTTGACTGAAGGTTTGATTACTGGTTAAAGATTACCACGGATTTACCTGACTGACAGTATTTTTAGTCCAATAATTTGATATGATTTTTCCCCCTTTTTTTTAAAAATGAGGCTCAAATACCTTTAAGAAATATTACGCCTTTAATTACACCTGCATTTCATTGTTTCTCTTTTAACTTAAGAAAAAATACCTATTTCTGAGAAGCATGATTGTCAATGATCAATAACAAAACTGTAACGGATTGGTTGCCAAATCTGTATTCAAAATGTGGTATACTAGACGCCCTGTTGATAAATTTTTGATGTGTGCAATATAATTTTTCTTTTTAGGATTACATGGATAGTTTTTTTTTTTGGAGCCATTTTAGTCTTTATTACAGTGACTTTATAATATACTTGATAACAGTGTGGCCATTAGTAGGTCTAGTTTTTTATTGGTTGACGCCATTTTCAGGCCAAATGCATTGAATTTGTATACCTTGTTTATTCTGTTACTACGGTTACTCACTTCAAATTTGGCCTGAATATGGCGGATATGGTTCCAATGGCCACACTGTTATAAAGAATATTATACAGTCACTGTAATCTTTATATTTGTTTACGCAGAACTAATTCCTCGCCGCAACCAAAAGGTAGATAGAAGGCAATGGCAGAGCAGGTTACTCAATGGCAGAATTGGTTTCTCCAACTGAGAAAAATTGGATAATTTCTGAGATATAAACATAATAGGTATACTGGTTTTCTATATATTTCTCAAACAAACTTTGAAGTCCAATATTACGCAAACCAGGCTTAAGACGAAAAAATAACGAAAGATATCTTAACTTGATTTTTAAATATCTATCAAATGATATCTCACACGATATGACACGTAGAATTATTTACGAAAACCGAAAATGTTATCCGTTCTCTGGCATTTTCCTTAAATTTTACTTAGATTTTCAGGAGATGTTTTTTAATACCGAAATATATTCTAATTCAAAATTTCGTTTATTGGGGACCATTTTCCCTATTTCAAATTTCTTTTTGGATTTTCGAAAATTTGCTTATACCTCCAAAAGTTATCGACACAACTTAGCCGAAATTTCTTGAACTCACAGTTGAAAAGGTAAAGGAAGGGGAAAATAATCTCATTTTCAAGCTACATATTTTGCAAACGGATCTTAAAAATAAAAAAAAATTTTGTCTCTTCTTAGGACTTTTTAGAAAATTAGTACAAGTAGGTTATCATTCGTTCAGTTTAGTATCAAAATATTTTATGCTTTTAGTAGTTAGCAATACCCTGCATACAAGCTTACTCTATGTACTATGTATACCATAAACATGCATAGCTACATATAATTTTTTGAATTTAAGCAAGGAATGAAGAATTTGAAAATAACGACAAAGGTATTTATAGCAAAGGATTGGCGAGAAGAGAATACAACAGATAGATAATTCTTTGTCATATAGGTAGAGGTACCTATGAACGAACACGTTGTGTACTATGTATATATCTAACATATATCTATGTATACACAAAAATATTAGATGATAATTAATATAATACATGTAATGGTACTTGTATCACAAATTTAATTATAAATTGCTGTTTTCATTTTCATGTAATAAATATAAATGTGTGTAAATATAAAAATTACCTTTATAAGATTACGTTCATGTTGCGCAAAAAAGGTACAATTGGTGCTGAAATAAAACTTGAATTCTGTGTTGACTACATGGGACCATTGCATTAAACTGAAAAATTATGAGAAGCTACACCAACTTGGGCTTGTGTAATGACCCTCCCGCACTTTAATAATGTTAGTGTATATATTGGATTTGCAACTAGCGCAATAGTTAATAAAGTGTCATCCACTTTTCAGTAAATTTGATTCCCGATAACTGTATGGCAGACGTATTATTTGATCCTTTCCAATTTCGTCTTTGTTAGTCACATAATGCGTTTTGAAAATCGAATGGTGTTTTCCATTACTGCGTGTTTTTTGGTAAATTCTAAACCTAAAACATATAAAGTTACTTTATTATAATACTGTAATATGACAAATATTTAATCAAATTCACATTAATAATGGGGTCTAACGTCCGTTTTTCTTTCAATAGCCTATAATAAACACCACCAACATCATTATCATTTTACTAATTTTGATTCAGTATGCGTGGGTGAGGGCCAGAATTTGGTAGGTATACGTCTGTTGCTGTCTTTTTATGGAACTATGCTAATGTTCACCTGGAAAACCTATAAGTTCGCAAATGCCTAAGCATGCTCGGCGACTTCGCTGGTATCAAATTCATATTAAAAATAAGTAGGGGAGATAGGGGCCACAATTAACAAAAAATGGATTTTTAGTTGTAGCTTAGAAGTTATTCAACATCTAGACTTTATTTTTGTACATTTTGTACATTTTGTACGTAACACGTGTTACGTCATGTTTTAATTATTCAGGTATCGTGTAATTATCATAAATCAATCATAACAGAAACGATGTCGTTAATAGAACTCTTTTTTTCAAAGAAGTCAGCTGTTAATTCTACGTTCGGGGCTAAAATTAACAGGTCTGAGGTAAGTATTAATAGAGGGGGTAACAATTAACATTATGTTATGTTGGCTGATATAGAAGAAAACAAATATATTTATGACATTTTTTTTTATTAATAAAAGTAAAATTAGTACAAACTGGTATAAAACACATTTTCTTATAAACTGACAATAATAATCACAAAATATCTAAACAAGAACAAAAACTAAAAATTCGTTTAAATATTTGCTATAACCAACGTTTTATAGTATTTCTTTTGATTAATCTTTAAATTATATTAAGAATCAGATAACTAGACAAACAATTTATACGACATTATGAGTATTCATGAGATGAGGTAGAAAATTGTAATTAGTATTTTCTTTAAACTTACACTGTACACAACGCATATAAAATGTAGTTTAATATAAAATCAACAAAAAATATTAACGATTAGGAACTATTTTAGGTATGAAGTTTAAATATGCCAAAAGAGTATCTATTCGTATTCATCATCTGAATTAGAATTCAAACAAGTAAATAATCTAGTGTCACCTTTAAATACATCCAGCTTGGGCCCACTCTTTAGAAGAGATACATTGAATCCGTCCACCACCTGGTGTATCTTCATTATAGGAGGCACCGCAAACAATACAAAAATATTCATCTTCATCGCCAGAGTCATTGCTTTCATTTAATATCTTTTATTCACCTTTTCCACTTTCTCGTCTTTATTTATTTTTCCATCTCCTTTAACCTTGTGTTATATGTATTGTCAGAACTTCACAATTTACAAACGGCCAAAACAAATGAGTCCTTGGGTACAATTTTACAAGATCAAACTATGTCGGACGCTCCACCACGCGTACAGTCGCATACCGTTTTTTTTCTTATTCATTTACTGTTTTTTCTTATTGTTTCAACGACTACTGAAAATATTAAACTAGAACAATCATCTAAATTAATTTTACAAAACTATAATAACTATATAATAAAAATTATATCACTTACCTTTGCCCTTACTTTTACTGTTCCCTTATCCCATCCGGGGTAGGTATTAACACGTTAATACAAACGCCACTGATTTGTTAATTATAGTCCCAAAGGTACATTTTAAGTATTAAATAACAAAATAAAATATTGGTCAATAGTTATAATCAATTAGACAACGTAGAAGTGTTAAGTACAAAATATGCTACTAGGGAAGCCGAAAACATAATCATAACACTCCATAATTCTTGTACAAATCAAAAAATGATAAAGTTTAAAATGTTTGTTACTTGTTGAAAAGTGTCACCCGACACACAACTCATTTGTACGACGTGCAGAGCGCAAATGACCGATCCAATGACATGTGGCGTTATTTAGTTGACGAATTAAAACACGCACTTGAGGGGTAGTGTGTATAGTTTTAGAGAAACTCGCTTGTTAATACTTACCTCCGTTAATTGTAGCCCCGGTCTCCCCTACCTATATATTTTCAATGGCTAATATTAAGCTACGGAGGGGCACTTGGGCACATTAAGTTTTGAAGTTTTTTTTTTTTAAATTTACAGACAAGCTTGACAAACATAATTTTGAAAATGTTTGAAATTTTTAGAAATTGAAACCAGGAGGTAATGTAATAGGTATACAACTTATTTTCCTAAGACTTATAAGCATGGTTCTCGAATCCCCACAGACCGGAGGGGCCCCGAGTTCGTGATTAACGTAATTTTGGGTAAAAACAGAACTGATTATTTTCATGACACTTTTGAAACAGTGGAAATAGAATACTGCAAGATTTTGTATTTGAATTTGCTTAGTTGTACGAGGGTGAATCAAAAAGTTCTTAGAATCGCATATTCATATAATATTTTTGGAGGTAATTTGATATTAATTTTGAAGAGCGTCCTTGCCATAATATTTATGCAAAGTTTCAATCGATTTAATCGTATTATTTTAAAGTTACGAATTATTTTGTGTAAATACGTAGTTATCAAAAACGCTCCTGCTCATCGGTCAAAAGTTGTGCTTCAAGCAATTCGCAGCGCTGGATTCGAAATATTGGACCACCCACTATATTTTCTGGACTTACTTACTTACTTATTCCCGAAATTAAAGGAACATATCCGGGGGAAGAAAGTTGACGATGATGGTTTTGCGGTTATGGTTGCCGTAGAAGAGTTTTTTGAGAGTAAAGGAAATGATTTTTTTTAAAGAAGGAAGATATTCTAAATTATAGAATTCTAAATATATAGAATTGGAAGGAAATTAGATAAAAAAATAAAATATTTTTGATTGAATTTTCATATATTTTTATAGTGATTCCAAGAACTTTTTGATTCGCCCTCGTATAATTATTTATATTCCACAATGTGATAAGAACATTTTAAAAATATGAAAGCGTATTTTTATGTTAATACTTTGAAAAGTGAATGAGACTAGTTAATACTTCAAAGAAATATTATCCAAACATATGATTTATTGTTATCAAAAATTTTTAAATGGTACTTTTCGTTTGTTACAAGGTCGTTCAAAACAAAAAGAAAAAAAAACAATCGTTTATTTTTTATATTTCTTTTACTACAAGTGTGATGATATGGACTGGAAATATTACTTGAAATAATATTTTAATATTTTTATTGTATTTTTGATTAATTATTTCTAAGTAAAAGGGTATTTATGACTTAACAGCAGCATGTAATATTTCTTCAATCATTAATATTTACTTAGCCGTGACATACGAAACGACCTTTCATCGACATCGTCAAGTTAAGACAATCATCATCATCTCTAGTAGGTACCTAAAACAACCATTTACTCTTTGTAATACCTGTGTTATTTTCTTTTATTAGTTACATTTACCACTGTTTTATAGTTATTTGTTTCTAACGTCGAAGTCAGATCGTAAACTTTAAATAATATAATACCATAGAAAAAAATTTTTATACTCTCTTGAACACTGTTCGCTTTCGAGTTTTCCTGTGTGTGTACATTTTCTATTTTTCTATTGTATCATGAAATGAATGTAATAACTCGTTATATAGGAATCTTCATGGATTTCGGAAATCCTGAACTTAGTAATCTGTGCTATTTGAACAAACAAATTCAAAGAATTCTATACTAAGTACTATTATTTAATAAAAGGTATTAATTTTTTTGCTTAGAATTTTTATTCGCTTGAGATCAGTATGAGGTTTTCAGCTTATATGTATACATTATATGGTACTTTAGGAAGCCTATTATAGTTATACTTTGAACCGTCCCTTTCCACAAATATTTCTGTAGTAAGAATTTCAACAGTCAATCAATTGCAAAACAACTCGTCAAGTGCAAGTTCTACTTGCGCTACTAGTGTCCCATACAATTAGTTGTTTTTTATGAATTTTTTGTAACGGGATATGAAAGTGCGGATGAAATATTTTTCCTAATGCATAAATTTTATTCCTAAAACAAACCATGTTTTCCAATTCCATAACGATCGTATAGTTAGTTACCTTAGTCTGTTTACGTTTACCAGAAACGAACAGTGATATTTACTGAATAAGGTAAATTGTACTAAGAGTCGCCGCTTTATTTTCACTTATTATTACACGAGAGGTTTGCATTTTTTCGAATAAATTTGGGTTTGTCTAACGAAAATTTGTTGCCTAGCAATTTAACGAGTAGAACTGTCAACTAACAGAAACGTGACAGCGGAGCTGAAGCGTTTTTGGGTTGACAGTTCTTCGAGTTAAATTGCTTTTAGGCAAGAATCTTGAGTTGTAGAAAACACAAATTTATTCAGAAAAAATATAAAACTCAAGTGTAATACGGTAAGACAATTGAACGAATAAAATAAATTAATTAGTATAATTCATATTATTATTTAGTACATTGTTATTCTGGTTGTGAAATCAGTTAAATTTACCAATACGAATTATTGTTTCATTTTCATTGTTTCGTGTTTACCTACAATGAAATGGCGATTGAAATGTTTTGTACTATTTTTCTCGCTGTAAAAATCTGTCCTAACTTTTTTCCATAGTAAAAGTGAAAAAACTGCAATATCCTTATGGGACTTGATATACACGAGTTAAATTGTCAATAATAATGATTAGCAGTATTATTTATTGTAAAAATTGTATTAGATAATATTTTAAGTCATAAAATTATTTAAATATTATTTGCCAATTTCTTTGAATAGGTTGCTTATATTTTTTATTTCTCTGGATACCTAAAAATTTTACAAATATTAGATAATATTCAAGTACAGAGATTGTAATATATTTTTCGGGTACAGATCTATCAACTATTCCTTACTTTTTCTTTAATTTCAAAACTTACTGTATAAAAGAAATTACAAAAATACCCGTTTAACATATACTGTTAATATAATTATTGATTAACAACAACTTGATCAAAGCAAAACATATCATCAACTTTTCTTTTTGCATACCAAGGAAGTTGTGTAAGGAAATTCAGGTTTGATAATTTTCGCTCCATCTACACAAATTTTTCTGAACAATCCTTCTGGTAATAAAGACCAAGAACAGCAATTTTTATAAATTTCCAAAAAAAAAAAAAAAAATGGATAAATGTATGTAGTTATGTATATTACTGATTCCTTCAGGCCACCACACTCTATCTCCGTGCTTAGTTTCAAATTTTCGCGTCGAGTGGTTTCAGAGGAAATTGCCTGTGACACTCGAACAGATAGGCCCGGCGAGAGGGTGGGATAGCCGGGGTTGTAGCCCCGGGGCCCGGGCAGAAAAATGGGGCCCGAGAAAAGGTAAGAACCTTTCTTTTGGCTCGTCACTTATGTTTTGGGGGGATATTTTTAAGAGATGTGCTCTATTCCCAGGGCCCGCCATTTCTCTCTACGGGCCTGCGAACAGACACTGAAGTGATTGCCTAAGTGTTTCGTTTTGCCATTTTTGGTACGAAACACTAATAAATCCTAGCACATTTAGTGATCAGCAACTCTGACTTCTCCGATAGATCGCGAGTTTAAAATCTGTCGAGCAAGATACGATATACTTAAACAGGAAAGCCTAAAATACTTCTCAAAGCGATGCATATAATTTTAGCTGCCGCACATTTAATCAGTAAAAATAATTTAGAACATTAAGCACATTTTGTTAATTTGTGTTCTCGAATTTATTATCAATAGAAATATTCAAGCCGAAATAACACGCTACAATTTATTTGTGACAGTTTCTTATTTACAATATTTAACAATAAAATTGTGGTGTTTGTCATCGGCAGGTAATATTAATTTATCAATTATAATTTTAGTGCAGTTTACTTAAAAATTGTCTAGCCCAATAGTAAAGGCAATTTAAAGCAAAAAATCTTCAAATGTCATTCTTACCCTTTGACCACCTAGCATAGCAACCAAATCAATAAATCATAAACGTTTCACTTTGATTTTCGTTTCAAAATTTTTCATTCAGTACCTGGCTATAAAAGTTTCACTTGATAAAGATTACAATAATCTATTAATTAGCAATAAAAAATAGTTATTTATTTAATGTATTAAAATGCCCATATAATCATTATTGTTATATAAACGGTTTTATGACTTTTCAAAACACTAAAATCCACTTTAGACCAACAATACGTTCAAGTGTTCAGCATAATAATAAAACAGTTATATACAATGTGTTAAAATATTTAAACAATCACTTGAAGTAATAATTTTTTTTTTTGTTTAAAAAAAATGTATTTGTATTCTGACTCTTATCAAATAAAAAAGAAAAAAACTTTAGAAATAATTACAAAATTTTGTATTTACAGGATGTAATATTTTATTGTAATAAAATATTTTCTTTTATATGTAAAATATGTAAAGATTAGACATTATCTGAAAAACTACGACATAATTTTTTCAGTACCTATATTACTTTTTAATATTTTAATTTACGACGACAGAAAATGTAGGTTTCCATTTTAATTGTTATATTTTTGCATAGGTATAATTATGCAAAAAAATCTTAATTATCAAATAATTTTTTTTTTTTAAACAAATTATTCTAATAGTAAAATATTACAATTTATTTTTCTAGATCAGTTTTGAATATAAATTAAAGCATGTAGTCAGGAGCGCTTCTAACGCTGAGGCCGAATAGACCCAAGCTACCCAAAAATTTAATTTAAATAAAGAATAAAAATAAATATTAGGATGGTTCATAGTCATTCATGTTACTGAATCCTGAAATTTTGTGTAATTTTGCTAAATCTAGGGTAACGACGCAGAATTTATTACTTTACCACATCTGAAATTTTAATATTATTTAAGGAATTGAATTTTTGATTGCAACATTAATTCTCTTGTTGGGTACAAGGACAACATGAATTTTAGCTGATTTTTGTAAAGAATACCTGCAAGTATGTACCTACAGTTTTTGCTCAGAATAGCTCCTCTAATACATATCAGAAGTATCAAATCAGATTTAAAATCAAGCACAGTTGGACAAAGACTTGATAAATTAAATATCTTGAAAGAAATTACTTTAAAAGGGTATACCTATTTAAATTTTAATTTTGTCTAAAGCTTTCGTGTAGCTGAAATTTTTATTTTTTTTTTATAATATTTGAGACCATAAATATGTTTTATTTTTCTGTGTTGTGCAAACTTAAATTTTAAGGGCTTATTCAGACTTAATTTAAAATTTGATACTATAGCCCAGGCATGGCTAAAATATGGCCTGCTGGCCGATCCGACACGATTATTGAATTTATGTGGCCCGCGAACAATTTCCCAATATTAGTATTATTTTTATTAGCGTTTTTACTTAAAGAAATACGTGTTTTTTAACACATTTTTGTGAAAACATCGTGAAAACGTTTTTTTCCAATTCAGCTCGGGAGCAAAAACAGCTGGCCATGCCTTCTGATATAAGCGCTCCTAAGCCATTCACTAAAATGATTAAATAGTTTCCTTAAACTACATTTTGTACTAGTTTAAAATGATACACTAAAATAAATACAGTTGTTTATTCTACTTGAAAATGTTACTTATTATATTTCAGTTTTAATTAAAAATAAATTATTATTATTACAGTTAGAAAAAGTTCCATATAAGTTATAGATTCATAATAAAGAAAAATTCGGGCATACTCAAAATAAAATTGATAAAACCGCCTCTGTATGTAATCTAAATATGCATAATATATATATATATATATATATATATATATATATATATATATATATATATATATATATATATATGGTCTGCATGTATAGATATATATGTGTTCATAAAGTTATTATTGATTTGCTATTACAAAAATATTAATTACAACTTGTACAGCTAGTTTCTTGTTTTCAAATTAAAACTAATTGTATTTAAAGTAGGACTATTTTATAACGTTGCTACAGTCCATAACCAAATTCTAAAACTTCCAAGTAAAAAAAATAAAACAAAATAAATAGGGGAGACCGGGTCGAAACTGTATAGCTAAGGATTTAGGGTTGTACATCATTCATTTGAAAAGATAAATGTATGAAACCAATGTTTATAATTGGTCAGTTTCACAAGAAACTTAGTCGTATAAATATATTTTGAATAATTACAATTTTAAACAAAAATAGCACAAAAAATTAAAACCACTATTTATTACGGTTTTATCCCGACACATGGACAAAATCGTATACTATACGCGACACCGAAAAAAGTGGACGTTGTTGAGCAGCTTGTGTTCCGGAAATTTTAATTAATAACAAAAATAGACCTACTATACTGTTTTACCGTGGTATACGATTTTGTACAGATTTCCTCTAAAAAAATAAAAAATAAAAAAAAATATTACGGAGTAAGAGAGCTAAGTTCATCAAGTTTTTGGTGATATAAAAAGACTAAGTAAGGTTTTTCCAATTACAGAAATACAACCTCAAGTAGCAATATCGAAATGAACAAAAACAAATTCAATGTATAAAGCAGTCTCGGAAGTTTCCGGCAGGCTAGTTAATTTTTATGTATAGATCAGTGTAAATAAATTTAAAAAAAATAGTTATCCGTTATAGTTAATTAAAATTACTTCTGTCAAATACCGTTACACCACCAAACGCACTAAACAAAAAATTCTTATCGATTTTAAATTTTAAGACTCGACTTTAACTATCTATTGCCATAATGTCTTTTCCTTGAATTCAGCTTGAATTCAAAGCAAAATCAGTTAATATTAAACCATATCGTAATTTTTTCAAACATTTCTTGGATCTGAAACGGTGTTTTTGATCTGTACTAAATTTTTTAACAGAGAGTGTACTGATGTACGGTCTACATTTTGGTATAATTTAAAATATTGGAGAAGTCAGCGTCAAAACTCGTGTCGTTTAGTACGTGTATTCTCTTTTTTGCAGTAATTTTTACTTCGACTGAACATTGAAAATAATAAAAAGACTAATCTGGTACGTTTAGTAGAGATCTGGCATTAGTTTCTTAATTTCATTTTCTTTAACTTTAGAAACAAATTGGTGCCGAAATTTGCACATGATGCTTCTCTGAACCGTCTGAAGGATGGTCGTAGCCCGTAGGCTTTAAGCAATTTTACATGAAAAGTAAAATGAAAATGAAGAGAATGAAGAACAATTTATATTTCCTTTAAATTATACAGGGTGTCAGAGAAATAAGTGTTAATATTTTGAGGGGTGACTCATAGCACCCTGTAGACACTAAAACCGCAGGAATTTTTTCGGTATTAACCGTCGCGTCACCCCTCAAAAGGACCAGAGTTATTTCCTTTACACCCTGTATATAATATATACACACATACATATATACATATATATATATATATATATATATATATATATATATATATATATATATATATATATATATATATATATATATATATATATATGTGTGTGTGTGTGTGTGTGTGTGTGTGTGTGTGTGTATGTGTGTGTATGTGTATATATATATATTATATACAGGGTGCAAAGGAAATAACTCTTATCCTTTTGAGGGGTGACGCGACTGTTAATACCGAAAAAATTCCTGCGGTTTTAGTGTTTACAGGGTGCTATGAGTCACCATGAGTCACCCCTCAAAATATTAACACTTATTTCTCTGATACCCTGTATAATATTAAATTTTAAATTAACTTTCATTTGTCCTTGTAGATTTGTAAGCCTTAGGCACTGCGCCGATACTCCTTGTTGATACACTTTGAACACTTAATTTTATCAAAGAGTCCATAGTTATTATTTGCTTTTGTCCGTTCCTGTAATTATTTAAAATACCTTTATAGTAATCACACATATACGTAAATCAAATATATATTAATTTATACATATTACATGCATATACATATGTGTGTTTTATTATTTAAAAAGTTGATTCTTGATGTCTAAGTAAGCAAGTTGAAACAACAGAACGGCAAAGCAACAAGGTATTTTTATAGTTAATGATGCATTACCAACCACAAAAGAAATATGAAGATAATCAAATGATTGACATTGACAGATTTGTTTGAATAATAAAGTAGCAATTAATAATTTCTTCTCAGCTCAGCATAGGTATGAAGGTATGTAACTTAATGGTAATCATTACAACGCATATATACAAATGTTAGTAGGCATACCTGTATGTATTTATTTTATATTTGTATGTGAAGTTATTAGTAAACCTAGATATTATATTGTGTTTAAAGTGTGAAACACTGTATGTTACCACTAATTTATTGTACGACCAAAAATAGTTTGAGTATTTATCTAAGTAAAACAATCAAAAAAGAAGTTCAATAACGCCCGAAATCGCTCGTAGTCGAAATATAAATACAGTTACCAATACTATTATTGATTGTGTTTAAAATTTGTATTCAGTATTAAATTTTTTTTATGTCTAAATTTTCTTTTATTTACCAGCTCAATGCAAAACATTGTATCCAGGTTTGAATAACAAAATACAGTGTTAAAAAATATGATTAGTTTTAATGGTAAAACGTAAAAATGTTTGGTGATTATTTAAAAATTATTTTATAAAAATTCACAGGTATTAGGCCCCACGAGAGTTTTCTGGAAGCAGCCGGAGCTGTAGCTCCGGGGAACGAAGATGTTGGTAAGGAACCCGGGGAAAAGGAAAAAAATTTCTGTGAAAGTTTTTTCTTCTTGCTTGTAACTTATATTTTAAATGGTCCGGATGAAAGTATCAAAGATTTTTCTGTTATCTTTTAGCCAATTTCCATTCTGAAAATTCAGCTATTACAGCCGCTTTGATGATAAGACATGAGTTCGGGACTATAACATTTTGAGGCCTCGGAAAACCGAAATGACCTTCGATAAAAGTCTATATATACTTACATATATATGTATGTATTTTTGGGGGTGTCTGGGCGATAACTCTCGACTGACGCATCTAATTCTTACGAAGTTTGGTGGAAAGATCAAAAGTCTCAAAACCATGGATGAGTTTTTGGTGATTTCATGCAAAAACTGACCAGACTTTATATTTTTTTTACACAAACGAAAATAGCGTAAAAAATTACACAGGTAAGGTAATATTTTGAACAATTGTTCTAATTAAACTAGTTTTTGAGAAAAATTAAAAAATTTGCTGAAATTTTTATGATTTCAAAATAAAAACTAACTTCTTAAAAATATGTCATCACCGATTTCCGAAATTTTTTTACTATTATAGAGAGCTTACCAATTTTACATGGTTATAGATTATGTATATGAGGTCCGCCAGGGCCTTGGAGTCCCAAAAACGCCAAAAATAAACTACCCAATCAATTCTGAAAATTTTTTTTTTAATAAGAAAGGGTACTTTTTGAAAATTAAAATGAAACCATAAGCGCCCCTATTTAATTTAATCATAGATAAATATAATAGAATTGTAAAAATGTTCAACTATTAAAAGCAAACAATATACTTATGAAGATGCAATGAAGAAATAAATGCCAGGATCACAATTTTGCATGAAATAAATAAAGTGCATATACAAATAGGTACAGTGCAACAATATCAAGTGATTTTATGATTTACAACTGACATCAATAATAAATACGTATTGAATATTTATTACTAACGCGACCGGCTTCTTCACATAAACTTCATATTTTAGTTGAAAAGTATAAAATCTTCACATTGGTGCATTTAATTTATACTTATACATACTAATAATGGCTCCAGTGGCGTATTTGTTATTTACACTAATTGTAATAAATAATATTTATTTTAATACTTTGATGTATTCATTGTTATTGAACAAATATACATACACATTTCTGCTATCTATACCCATAAAAAAATCGCATCTATGACTAATTGTGTAATGTATATATAATGTGGGCATACCTATACAATACGTCATAAAAGTTAAGCAACAGTAACACGAGGAGATTACATTTTCACATTTGATAAGGAGGGACCGAATAATAGTGTTGCAATTCCACTTATGCTTTACTTGTTTTTATGTCACGAAACTCCTTTATGGCTTTATTAAGATAAAATTTTTAGAATCCTCGGGGGTCACTGCGTACATTACCAATAACAAACTTCACGGCTCTTCTAACTCAACAAAATTAAATTTTACTTTCAAGTTTACCAAAGTAGTGGATGCACTGAAATAAGGTGTATGAGTCTTAGAGTTTCTTAAAAAATTTTGAGTCTTCGGTCGTCGGTCTTTCTGTTTCCTCGTCTGTGAGTTTATAAAATTCAAAACTCGTCGACCACATAAAACTTACAAGATTTACGTAAGTTAACTCCTAGATGGTCAGGTCCCATGTGAATTTTATCGCAAAACGGTGAATGGACAAAGATGGAATCGTTGAACTCTAATGAAAACAACAATTCGGACATATCACAGTAAAAATCGTGTACCTATTCATGTTTCAATTTAGATGAGCATTAAAAACAGCGTATGAATATTAGCGTGTATTTGAATTCAAACAAAAGTTTGCCATATAGTTGATAATGTTCACAAAGATATCGATATTATTGAAATTAAAATTCATGATTCTTGCATTCAAGAGAGTATAATATATTTTACTGATTCCTTGCCAAAATGTAAATGGCTTTCGAACAGGAATCGATCACTTATTGTTAGTGATAATTGTTAGTGAATTGCTTTGCGAAATTTAATTATACAAGCATGTTACTAGTGCAAGAAAACCATGTGGCCACCATCTGCAGCATATTTTATCTTTTGCTGCTTTTGAGAATATTAAGTTATACTTTCAGCAGCCCAGCATTGGTTTATTATAAGAGCAAAGATTTTTCTTTTAAATTTTAAACATGATTTTAATACTTCTAAGGACATATTTGCAGAATAAAGAGAGTGGGCATCTTTGAGAGCTTTTCTCACAACCAAAGTGTAACTATAATAGGGAAACTTAAGAATTATTCAAGTCATTTAAATTATTAATAAGGCTTACACATAATGGGCTCTGTTTGAAAATAAGTAAAAAAAGTTAATAGATTTGAATGTTACTTTATGGAATAAGAGTTTTTATATTCAATAAAAGTGGTATTTTGCAAAGTAGGGTTTTTATTTACTAATATCAAGTAAAAAAAGATTCAGCTGACTTTTCTCTACTTTCTTTGACCGAAAAATTCAACTAGTTCAAGTTTAATTAAACGAACTGAAATGAAAAATAATAATGCCTATTTATTTGCGTACCTACGTCTATATTCATATATCAGGAAAATATTAAGTATATAAATATTATAAATGATACAGGAATTAAAGTGAGACTTTTACAATATTTCTAATTATAAATATATATGAAATGTAATATTTATGTACAGCATTTGTAAACTTAACGCCACTGTTTTTAAAACGAACATGGTGTTTTGGTATTTAAATTATATTTAATTGTGTAATTAATAGGCGTGTTTGATGACAAATTATTAAATTATGAAGTAACCTGTGTAGAAAATTATTTATATTTACGAACTTCACATATACCAATTTATAAGTATATACAATTGAACCTCGGTATAACGAACTCCTTAACGTCTCCCCTTGAACTGTATATAATATCCAATCTATGATTCACTTAGAAAAAATAATTCGCCTTTATTATATACCGAATAATAACGAAAATCCAGCATACGCGCCCCAGTTGGAAATGTTCTCCATCTAAGTAATCTCAAAACGTATTTCGAATTTGGTGCAAGTACACACTTCAATAAATAGTCATACTGTTAAAGTAGCCTTTCATTTGAAAATTTGTATTTACGAAAAAAATAGTATATTTTCCAATGAGCTGGTAATGATAGCTATTACTCACGAAAATGAAATTTGATTTAAATAAAATTGAATATAAAATTTAAATCAAAAGAATAAAATTTTTACTCTCTCTCTAGTTTCATTAAATGTTCGTATACGTATCTATGAAAATGATCAAAATAAAATATAAATTCTTTTATTTACTTACACGTTACTACGCAACATAATATGTGAAATTAAAAACGAATGATATATTATTAACAAAACAATCGCAAGACCATTGAATAATGGTTAACACGATAATTTAATTGGTCTAAAGGTACCTATTGAGTAATGATCATTTCTCCACACCTTTGAATAATGCCTAACTTTCTCAAAAATTAACGGATATGTAATGAGCGTGTTTTTCAACAGTAGTAGAAAAACCAAATTTCAGGTAAGTTTGGATACATAAAAAAAGTTTTAATTTTTTATGACAGTTTGTATTTAAAATCGATTAAATCAAGTTCTAATAATTAAAAAATATTGTAAATTACGATAAGTAAGATATGTTGTAGCTATGCTTGTTTGAATTATGTAGTATGAGGCACATTTCACTGAAAAATGTCTCGGAATGTTTCAGTAAAAGGTGCCTCAGAATTAAATTCAATTTCAGTGTTTTATTAAGGAAAGGATTTTGGAAAATAATCACCAGTTGTAATTTGAAAAATTATTTTTATTCAGAGCGACGTACGTTTCGGGGTTTTCTAAATCATCCCCCTCATCAGGCCTTATCAAAAAAATAAAATAAAATAAAATTAACAATGCAGGTTATTAAAGAAACAGCAAAAAGAAGAATGTTTTAAAAAATACTTGCAAATAAAAATTTTTAAAAAATATATCCTTTAACACGTCAATTTTAAGATAAAACAAATAAGGTTAAAATTAAAATAGAATAAAATAAAATATTGAATTTTACAGAAGTTAAAACTGCACATAATTAGATAAAACAATTAATTAAATTATTAATAAAAACATAATGAAAACGAAGTAAAAGTATAGTACTAATTTAAAAACAAACAAAATAAAGTAAAAACATCTTTCTACTAATGACAAAATCCAATGTAATTATGTATGTTTGTAATGAGAATTTAGTGTATTATATTTATTATATACATATTTGACATTTACTGCGTTGGATGATTTTTTAGAAACTTCTGCGCATTTTTACACATTGTTTGATAACATGTCAAATTTGACACATCAGTTTGATTATTACAATGTGTTTCTTGGGTGTTTATCCATAAGCCTTCCAAAATTAATCTTTTTCGGTAAACTTTTTCAAAATGAAGCACTTTGGTGTCATCAAAAACAAAACGGTGGTCGTTTTCATTTGAATGTTGTGCTAAGCCAGTTTTGAAATCGCCCCTTTTCAGATCCCATCGATGTTGTTTTAGCCGATGTTCCAGCATTTTCGAGGTCTGACCGATGTAAAAGGCTTCGCAGGAACCACACGGGACTGAGTAAATTAAATTATCTCTCTTTTCAACTGGTATAGTTGGTTTCAGGTTTGAATGGAAAAAGTTTTTAACAGTGAAAGGATAGTTAAACACCGGTCGTATGCCATTGGATTGGAGAAGCGCAGATATAGGAGCAATCCGTTGTCCTAAATATGGTAATGTTATAATATTGCCACTTTCTGTTTTCCTAATACTGTCTGGATAGGTTAAACTATTATAACTGCGGTGCACGATTGTTTTAACTAAATCGTTAATAATTGACGAAGGAAAATTATTTTTCAGTAAGATGTCTTTATTTTTCAGTAAGATGTCTCAATTATTAACGATTTAGTTAAAACAATCGTGCACCGCAGTTATAATAGTTTAACCTATCCAGACAGTATTAGGAAAACAGAAAGTGGCAGTATTATAACATTACCATATTTAGGACAACGGATTGCTCCTATATCTGCGCTTCTCCAATCCAATGGCATACGACCGGTGTTTAACTATCCTTTCACTGTTAAAAACTTTTTCCATTCAAACCTGAAACCAACTATACCAGTTGAAAAGAGAGATAATTTAATTTACTCAGTCCCGTGTGGTTCCTGCGAAGCCTTTTACATCGGTCAGACCTCGAAAATGCTGGAACATCGGCTAAAACAACATCGATGGGATCTGAAAAGGGGCGATTTCAAAACTGGCTTAGCACAACATTCAAATGAAAACGACCACCGTTTTGTTTTTGATGACACCAAAGTGCTTCATTTTGAAAAAGTTTACCGAAAAAGATTAATTTTGGAAGGCTTATGGATAAACACCCAAGAAACACATTGTAATAATCAAACTGATGTGTCAAATTTGACATGTTATCAAACAATGTGTAAAAATGCGCAGAAGTTTCTAAAAAATCATCCAACGTAGTAAATGTCAAATATGTATATAATAAATATAATACACTAAATTCTCATTACAAACACACATAATTACATTGGATTTTGTTATTAGTAGAAAGATGTTTTTACTTTATTTTGTTTGTTTTTAAATTAGTACTGTACTTTTACTTCGTTTTCATTATGTTTTTATTAATAATTTAATTAATTGTTTTATCTAATTATGTGCAGTTTTAACTTCTGTAAAATTCAATATTTTATTTTATTCTATTTTAATTTTAACCTTATTTGTTTTATCTGAAAATTGACGTGTTAAAGGATATATTTTTTAAAATTTTTATTTGTAAGGTTTTTTTAAAACATTCTTCTTTTTGCTGTTTCTTTAATAACCTACATTGTTAATTTTATTTTATTTTATTTTTTTGATAAGGCCTGATGAGGGGGATGATTTAGAAAACCCCGAAACGTACGTCGCTCTGAATAAAAATAATTTTTCAAATTACAACTGGTGATTATTTTCCAAAATCCTTTCCTTAATATAGAACATCACCAAAAACCCTTTATAAAAGTGTTTTATTAAGTAACTAACACAATTTTATGAATTTTTCCTAAAAAATGAGTAAAACTAAGAAATCCTCAAAAATGCTCCAAAAATAACTTACAAAAACTAGTAGAAGATACGATTAGAAAAAAATTAACTCTTGTGAAGCTGAAGGGACATGTCTTGAATGTCTGTAATTTTATTTCCATTCCAAGTCTAAATCAAATTGAATCTGATGTGTTAGGTACATGCCTTGGTTGGTTGCATGAATACTATATTCAGGAAGAAAAAAATAGGGAATGGGCAAGATAATTTTCGCGAGGCCTCCTTTTATTTTCTTTTCGAAATTTCTCCAGTTAAAAAAGAAAAAAAATTCAAAAATACGCCTTACTTTTGCAAGGTGTTAAATATCTTACTAATTTTTCAAAAAAAATTTTTGTTTATGTAAAAATTTATGTAACGAG
This sequence comes from Brachynemurus nebulosus, assembly GCA_035578155.1. NCBI lineage: Eukaryota > Metazoa > Arthropoda > Insecta > Neuroptera > Myrmeleontidae > Brachynemurus > Brachynemurus nebulosus. The sequence continues at coordinate 49,289,746 of JAPWDM010000006.1, read as the reverse complement.
TAAAAAAGAGCTAAACTAATCCCTTTTGCCAGGCCCCTCGTAATTTCCGAGGTCCTCATGATTTCTTAGAAAAACCTCCCTGAAGATTTGGTGACGAGAAAAAAAAATAAATAAATAAAAAAACCGACAACACCCTTAAATAAATTCTGCCAGCTTTCTTACGTATGCCAAGCCTCGCTGCGAGGCCCCGAAAGGTGCGAGGCTATAGGCGATCGCCCACTTCGTCAATCCTCTGCGGCGCCTCTGACTGTATTTCGCATAAGAATAATTGCAAGAAGTGTGAAATGAAGTAGAAAAGAATAGAAAAAGACAAAAAGACTTGGAAGTAAAAGCATTTGTTGGAGCACGATAGGTGAATGCATCCGCCAAATGTGCTTTACTTAAATTTTTTTCCCCCTTATAAAATTTAGTAAACTTTAAAATTGTGAGGCATGTTTAGGCTGTAATATATCGAATATTGTTAATATAAAATCTGGTGGATCTAACCTTTGTGTAACGATTGTCCACGTGACAATCCCAGTATACATCTTGGTCTTCCTCGATCTCGATATAACTTTAATATAACAAATCACTGAATATAACGAATTTTTTCAAGCCCGCTTGAAATTCATTATATTAAGGTTCGAATGTACATACACAAGTAGTGTACCTATACATCTAACATAAGTGTACAACATTTTATATAAAAAGCGTGTTTATTAATTATCATGAAAATTAAAATAATTAATAAATTAATTAATATTTGCATTTTTTTTTATCATTTATATTTTATAATAGCTAGCTAGAATGTATTATCTTTATTCATTTATATTATAGAGCTGGACAAAAATGTTTTATCAGCAACGGGATAGTAAGAGTAGTTCAAGGGTTAATTTCATATTATCTAACTTATTATTAATAAAATATTACAAAGCCTAAAAACTTTCCTGATACTTATCGAATTAAAAATGATTAATATGGTAAAAATGCAATCTCTCTTTCATTACCTGCATCTACTTACAGGTCGGTTGTAACACTTGTAACTATTCTGTTATTAGTTTTTCCATAGTATATTAACAATTCTACAATATAGGAGTCTAATCTATTTTCAGCTACGTATGAAAATACTAAACTTGGTAATTATTTATAATAATCAGTGTTGCGTAAATAAAAATTTTCACTGGAAACGAGGTAGATAAGGAAATTTTCCCGAAAATACTTTTCTCGAATCGTATCTAATTGCTAAACGGATGGAGTGTAATTCAAATATCTACGAATATCTGGTTGAGTTACAGTCACTAATGTTGCTTAAGTTACGATGCCCACAACTCACAAATTTTTCCTCTTTTCCATTTCTTTTTAAACCAACGATTATGATTAACTTACTAAATTAATTGTATGCAGGGAGGCGATCAGCCGAGCGACCAAGCCGGTTTAGACACTGATACTTTGGACTGGCAGGTCGAGAGTTTGAGTACAGTGACCGGCTATGCCCGTGAAGGTTTTCCTACACAGTTCCGGGTAGTTCCATTGAGAAGGTAGCTGTAGACTTTTACTCTCCAAATACAAGCCCTCCATTACATCCCCTGTCTACATATCAGAGGCAAGAAGTACGCCATAATGTAATATGCATGTTATAAATTTATTAACGTAAAAAGAAAATACTGGGGTTTCTGTTATAGACAGTAAGTTTGAAGAACGGACGTTAAACTCCATTTTTATTAGTATACGGAGAGGCGTACGTAAGACTGACCCAGTATAGTTGGATGTGAAAGAAGAAATTGGCCGGAAAAGGCTGCCAGAGGCTTGTGGCTGATAAAAATGAAAATTTTAAGAATCTGAAACGTGAAGGTGTCGTGGAATGATCTGCAACTCTACAATACATGATAAAATTTTTAATTGTTATTGAAAGAATCCAAATACTTCTTGATGAAAGATATTTTAAAAACTTACACAATATGTGGGTACAAAAACTTCATAAATAAAACAATAATTTGGGCATTTATACATAAGTAAATTTTGGTGTGTAACAAAAACGAAATTGATATCACAAAGAACAAATTCTCTTCATTTATTCAGATTTTTTCTCCAATCCCTTTATTCTCCGCACACTACTTACCTTTCTTTTGTTCCAAAACACCATTTGCTGAAAAAACAAAAGAAATTCAAACCACAATCATACGAATGAAAATGATTACGAATGAAAAATACTGGCTCTACATAAATGTAATACGCTAGGTAAAAAAACATATGTTTTGTTTGTATAACTATCTCACAAACACAGGAAAGGGTCATATTATTATTATTGTTTGTATATGGTTTTATTATTTCTATATTGTGAGCTATTGTGTTGTGATCCTTCGAACAATGTGGAGTAAGTGCTTTGCTTACTTGCACTGCTTTAAACCGTGCTTTGTACTTAATAAAAGTATAAAAAAAAAGTACTGAAAGAATAGAGGAACTGTAAGATTGGACAATAGGCTCGTCTTCTTTTATTTTCCATAAGAAAGGGATTCCGTTCTGTGTTTATACGAACAAGTTGTACCACGACTTATGTATTAAGTACATTACAAATATATTATAAATTTATGATGTTGAGCTCTGTAGGTATAACCGCAAGTGGAAGAACATTGTATAAACATTGAGGTTTTCGCATAACGCATTGTTGTTTATCATAAAAAGTGCTATTGTTTGCAGATTGGATTTAAATAATTAATCAGGTTTTTAATGATTTTTACAATATTTTCAGTCGTCTCTTGGTAAAAATATTTAAAAACGTATCAACTTATTGTATTGCGGATAGGTATGTTGAAACATATTTAAATAAATATGTCTAATAAAAATTAAAAAAAATTATCAACCTGTAACAAGAACGGATACATTATTGTCGTGAATGTTAGCTGTTTTTGTTTAAAGCAAAAGGGCATAGATCACGACTTATGTCGATCTCATGAAATAAAATGTAACAAAACAGAACAACTAAAATAGATTTAGAAATAAACAAGATCAATGTGGTGTTATATTCTGTTGTTTTCTGTTTTGTAGTAGACACAAACGGGGCAAGAAGTGAAGGGTAAGTCATGTAATCTACTAACACCGTACCTTGACATTGTCTTATGGTTTCCAGATTTAAAATACAGTGGAGCTTCACTAAAGTTAAGAAAAATTTGGTAAACTTTAGTGAAACTTAACTTTAGTGAAGCAGATTGAGGTCAGTGGCGGTCATTTAATACTTGATCGGGACTAAATAATAATTTGAGTCAAAGGTGACGTACAAGAGTAAACTATTTAATAATTTCGATTCCAGTGGATTAATTGGATTTTGTACTAATGTATAAATTTAATTAAAAATATTGCTGTTAGAAAGTATTTCATTATACACTAGCGGAAATAATTAAAGGATCAAAAAAAATTCCAAATTTTTAGTGATTTTTCGAATGGTTATATCTTCGTGAAAAATAGTCGTATCGGAGTCGTAAGTAAAGCAATTTAAAGCTAGAAGTTGCTAGTTTTCAGATCTTGCGATAAAAAAATTTTCAAAGCAACGTGTATCGCTCAATCCTAATAAGTACACTGAAAAAAAAATTTCCAAAATTTTTTCGGTTTTTTTATTGGTCCACGGACTTGGAAAAAAATTTTCCGACTTAACCACCATATGGACCGGATAACTTGTTCATTCAACTTTAATTTACTTTTTTTTAGACCTTTATACGACTACATCTCGCTGAGATATCGGACTTTGAATGGAAAAGGATCGTTTCGCCTTTGACCATCGATATCTAAGCAACCAATGATCACGTAGAAAATCGAAGGTGTGTTTCGAAAACTAGAATAAATTCTCTACAAGGATTAGCCATTGCTTTTTCAGAAAAAAAATTTTTTACATACTCTACATGAATTTGAAAAATCAAGAAAAAAAGAGCTTTTGGCAGCTTTTTGGAAAATCAAGCGCTGAATTAAAAATTTTACAGTTCAATATACCCAAAAAAACCTCACCGAGTTTCAATTGAAGCCATTCAGCCGTTTTTTTGTTTCATTCGATTGAATTTTTGAAAAAACTAATGGATCATTTTTTTACTCTTAAACTTTTATAATCTTGAACAAAATGAAAAAAAAATTTTTCTCAGCTTTTTTCACATTTTTATCAACAACAGTAATTAAATTTATAAAAGCAGTCGACTGGTTAACTCTATTTGATCAGGTGCAAACAGCAGTGTCATCAGCGTACAGGGCGATGTG